>ML796981.1:320220-386800 GCA_009831015.1 Picea engelmannii
TTGTAGTTCATTTATGTCCCTACGCATTTCTTCACCTTCATCAAGAGTCCAAGTAGGATTTTCTGGAGGCTTATTTGGTGTAGAAGTTCCCTTTTTTGGTGGCATGTTGGCCAAGTATCACTTTTGAACCTTGATTTTGAGGTGGTTCTGTTAGACAATGTTTCTTCTTTTGTATCTCCCAAGTTTCGACCCTTTTGGGTATGAAACTTTATTTTATGTAGTTCTCTGATATTTCTTCTCTGCAATGCCACAGGTCTGATCAAAATTTACGGTAACTTCCCCACAACTTGCCGATTTTTGGCCTTTCCAAGAGATCTCACTTGTATAGCGTGCCCCACACAAAATAATTGATATAAAATTCTGAAACTCGCACCAGAAATACTAAATACTATCCACGATCCAATGAAACTAGTCCCACTCAATTTGGAGACTCTAGGAAGACGTTATGATTGTTTTACCTGGAACACCTTCTTGAGACTAGTCAATAGGACTAGTCAGATACCCTATCTTACACAGTGTTTATCTACCAATTTAAGATGACCCAGAAGATGAAATTTTTACCACAGATACCTTACTGATTTTTGTAAATAACCTCCATATTTTAGGGTCTGAAACGTTACAGAAAAGTTTTTTTAGCGAAAATTCTGCAATGACTCAGTTGAGGATGATTCCAAAACCCTATCTTGTATAGGATGTATCTCTGAAAGTATAAGGCCTCAGGAGCTGAATTTTGAGCCCAACGTACCTTGATCCATATACTAAATAGCCTCCAAGAAGTTCCTTCTGAAACATTGTAGAAAAAAATTTATAGCGAAAATTCCAAGGTGTCTCAGATGTAGCAGCGAAACCCCAAGACCTTGAGCTCTTATACCATATGTTAGGAACCAAATATCAATATAGCATAGAAAAACCTCAGAAAAAGTACTCAACGCCTTGAAAAAGAGATAATTTTAGATAATAAGCCTCTTCAAGGGGGAACCTCCTTTTACCCCACTTAAATGTTCAAGTACAAGATGATTCAAAACGAAAATGTCTCCTTGGTATATATAGGAGACTAGGAGGTATAATTACAACTAATGGCCTAAAGCGGACATAAATAAAATAAAATTACCAATATAATATGCCCCAATTAATGGGTAATGAGCCAATATTAGGGATTAATAGTCTTTAAGGGGTAAAACCAAGTAAAGAAAAATGGATGGAGATCGAAAGGGTGAGGGATATTTACCCTCACTTAGTTGTTGAATAATAAAAAATTTTGGTGGTCCAAAAGGCTTCCAATGGGAAGGAATGATCCATGAGAATCCGAAATGATCACAGAGGTCTAGGAGGATCTGGGATGCTCATAAGGGTCCAGAAGGATTTATAAATTCTCGACATTCAAACATCTGAAATGCTCTCGAAAATTCCATCAATGTGTAGAGCTCAGTGATATCTTACGAATGACACAAAAATCACCTCAAATGGATTTCATATGAAAAAATTATGGATGGTCAAAGTTTGAGTCAACCATCGAAAAAAGTCAAAGTCAAAGTGATACATGTCACCACTGAAAGGGTGACATGTGGCACGAATGTATAGGTAGTTGGTGACATGGAATGTCTAGTTGGAAAATAACTCAACATTCATACATACAGGTGGACTAATCATTTACCAACACATGTCAAGGATAGACCAATGAGAGGCTACCACGTGGCAACCTCCCATTGACCATTATGGTTAAGGTTATGTAAAATTTTATGGGAGTCCGGAGGATCGAACCCGTGACCTCCAAAGACCTTACTAAAGCTCTTTACCATCACACCAAAGCATTTTTTCTTAACCATATATGTGGGCATATATATATATTTAACCTTGGTATAAGGTTTAGTCCACGGAAAAAATGGGTCGAGGGCCTTGTTATCCCCGATATCTAGGGATAACTAGGAGATCATGTCCCGAGGCCCACAGGTCCTAGACATGAAGTACCGAGAGCAGGATTTACCTGAGCATGGCCCTGGAGGGCCCATTCTTCTTCTTCTTCGCCAGACGTGTCCTGTCAGTAGCAGCAGCTTCCATCACCATCGGTTTGGACTTGCATCAGAGAGGACTCTTGATCCATGAGGTAATTGGTCCAAGGTATCATGGTATGTGTCATGTTTGATCATTATAACCTTCTTATATATGCATTAGGTTCCTTTCATTTCTGATGACTGCTTGGACCTTACACTAATCCACTTGACCATTGTTGGGGTGATTAATGGGGTGACTTAGCAAGCTTGTATTCATGGGTTTTGGTTAGCCACCAAAGGGGATTTGCAGAGCCATCGTCCACTCCCACCATTATATCATTTTACATCTTATCTCCCATTCATCCATCTCATTCTCCTAGTCCGGCCATTAAGATGACCTTTTAGGGTTACACTTTGTCTTGTGGGAAGAAGGGGCTAAAGGCCCAGGGGGTAAAAGAAGCTGGTAAAAGATAAAAGCCATAAGAAATGAAACCTAGAGATGCTTCACCCAGGGATCCCTGAGAAGGAAATAAAAGGCCTCTCGTTAAGAAACCGAAGGGACCCTAAGAAAAATAATAAAACAAGACCTAACCAAGAGGATGGGAGGTCTCATCACGAGCTGGCCCATTATGTTCATAGGTATCTAGCAGTATGACATTGCCATCATCTGGTCACCATGCCAGGGCAGTGACTTTTGGTTGCATGGCCAAGGGAAAGGGGGTCGCATCACGAGCCAGCCTTATCATTTCTGTGAAAATACCAGTGGGTAACACTGTCAGCTCTGGTCACCATGCCAAGGCAGTGTCCTCTGGTCAGACCTTGAAGTAAAAAAGAAAGAAAAGAATAAATGAAAAATAAAGGCAATAAAGGGGCTTGGAAAAAATGCATCCATGATGGGTACAGCTCACCTCCTACAAAGGTACCCACAGACAACACCTACCCTTGGTCTTACTGTGAATGGACATCCCTAGACCATATCCCCTCATAAAACATGGCTTGAATGATCCTCCGAGGAAACTTTCTTTCTCTTGTGGGTATTAGCCCAATAGGTTATTCTGTTGGTTTTCTTCAGCGTTGTATAGTAGATATGTGTAATGTCTTTGAGCTCTTAGATGATATGCTAGGGATTTCATGCATGTATTTGATAAATTTAATGATGAAATATGATTGACATTGTTATGATCCCTAGGACTGATGAGCCCATGGAGGGCGTAGTCTTTGATGTGCAGGACCATACCCGGCGGACAGGTACCAGTGGACCGGTACACATGAGGATATGATTAGTTCGGACCTCCATGGGGCTGAAGATCCCATCAGATGGTTGTTGGGATGGCAGAGGCAGGACAATGTTGTGATGAGAATTTGCACGAAGAAGATAGAGCGACGTTCCACCAGGACACCATAGCAGAACCCGACTTAGGGGGGATCACCCACTGCAGATGGGACGATGGCTTTTGATGGACAGGATGTCACTTGAGGTAGCTGGACATTTTCTGGAGCATGTGGCAGTGTGCTAGGATCATTTGGTACGTGTGGCAGCTTGCAGGAGACCTAGAGGGGCCAACTTTCTGCTTTATGGATGTTGATCTTGCCCAAAAAGGGCCAACGTCTCCCTCAGAGGGGCTTGATGTCTCCTTTTGAGCTCATTTTTTGACATTTTTAGCTTTTAATGTGTAAAACAGTGTAATATTGTTAGTCAGCCTTTTCGGTTGTTTTAATGACCTATTTTTGTAATTAAAGGTCATAAGATGGGTATACGTAGAGGACGTTGGACCTCATTTGAAACAGAACATAACTCACACTCTTGTGAGAGAAACATTTTTAGTCTTTTGCTTTGGTATTTTGCTCTTGGAAGTGAGGTGCTACTCTTGTGGAGGATCATATTTTGCATGTTTATGGTGTTTTCTATCATTTGGAAGGTTTACAACTAGGGTTTGATAAGCTCTTCATTGATTTGTAAGCGTATTTCTCATGCAAAACTTCTTGAATGAATGGTTGTAGGTTAAATCTCTTACATTTATGGTCACATTGTTTTTATTTTGCTTAATCATTGAAACCCTAGGTGGAAAGCACACAAGTAGGTCCTTGCTTCATGTCCCCATGATAGAAGACTTGTTTTAGCCATTGATTAAGGAGAATATAGCCTAGCCTTTGCTACACTAGTTCCCCTTTTTCTGAGTTACTTTTGAAACATAAATTGAAGAAGGAAGACATCCTAGGCCTAATTGATTTTACACCTAGGGTTTTGACCTTTAGGGTTTGAAAGGCCTTGTCTTTACAACACTTTTCATCCCTAGATTTATGTTTCGAAGCTAGCCGTTTTTGCCAAGGATTTTTAAAGAAAGAGGGAGGAGCATGAGGCCTTGCTTAAGAAACACCGGAATGAGCCTCCTCCCCTTAGGGTTTTGACTTTGTGGCCCTGCCATTGCAGCACCAGAAAGCCTAACTCTCTTGTCCTTGAATTTAGATTCTCCCGAGACCTAGCACTTGCTTCTTGACTCCATTATACCCTAAGGCACTAGTCTAATTATCCAACGTTGAGCTTTTTGTGCTAAAATAACACTCTCAAACCTCTTAAATCTGAAACCCTACTAAATCCTAACGTCTCACTAACCCTAATTTGATGATGATGTCATGTTTGGTTTAAGCTCTTGGCTGATATAAAAGTTGTGGCTAGGTCATCTAATGATAGGCATTAATGTGTAGATAATTTTCATTGGCCTTTTTTGCAAAACATCCACCTCATTGTCTACCAAACTAACCCTAGAAATAGGGATGACGTCACCCTTAGTATAGTGACGCAACAAGTCTATTATATGTGAGCATTTGATGATATCTAAAGCGTTTTGTTAATTCAAGGGTTGGTTATCTATATTAATGCTATATCATTTCTAGTATTATTGAGAAGTAATATTACAATTCATAATCATTTTTGCAATCATTGACTTCGTCAATAATTACCGCTATTTATGCTCATGTATATTAATTGTTGATAGTCATTAATTCATGAAGTACTAACCACTATTGCACATTCTAGTTTTATTGTTGCCTTGTCTCGCAAACAAGTGTCTATTCTGTGGAATACCTTCATTTTGACTATCTTCTTTGGCGGTAATCTGTGAAAGGGAAAACTTACCTTGATCCTTCAAACCTTAGCCTTTCAAAACCCCAGATTGCCAGGGACGTCTCCCTAGGGATTAGCCACCCTAAATAGAAAGATCCCCCCATTGAGGTGACAATGGGTGGGGAAGCTCCTATTACACCAGTTTGACCTTTACCTTTAAGCTACCTGACCTAGACTACAAACTAAGCGATAACATTTTGGCGCCGTTGCCAGGGAACACTGAGTCAATTCTCCTCATACGACAAACCTTTTTGGTAAGCCTTGCCTCAGAGCCTTATTTTACAAGCTTACCTAGCGGCTCCACTAGGGTGTTTTCCCTTTTATTTGATGATTTCAAGCAAATCATCTGGTGAATCCACAAATAGCTAATGACGACTCGTAGTGGACGTCAGTATATACCTGCATTTACTACTATGACCTCCACGAATCCTGTCACCGCTGCAAGTTCTCCCAAATGGTCTCACAAAGAAATATTTAGTCCTTTAAGCTTACCTAACACCCAAGGGGGGTTACATGATTTTCCCAAGAAGGCCAAGTCCTGGATACCTAAGTTCTCAGGGAAAGATGGATCCTATGGCAACTCTCATTGGACCGACTTCTGTGATGCTTTCCAGTTTCACCAATCCAGACAAGAACATCCCGATGTTTTCTTAAGGCTCTTTGTGAGCTCACTCACCGGAAGTGCCAAAAAATGGATTAATAGACTCCCGAAAGGAAGCATCAAAAGCCTTGAAGACCTTGGACAAGCCTTCCATAAAGATTGGTGTGAAAAAGAAAGCATGGATTCCCTTTACTCTCAATACACTAATATTTTCAAAGCCTCTAGTGAGGGAATTAGGGATTTCAATGATAGGTTCAACCTTTTACTCAAGAAGGTCAAGCCTAGTTTCTCAGAAGAAGATGTCCTCCAACACTACTTGAACTCGTTGGAAGGGGTGTTGCAGTTTACTCTTAAAGATCGATCACCCTCGACTCTAGAAGAATCACAAGACCTTGCTAGCAGGATTGAGAAAAAACTTGAGTTCGAAGACTACATCAATCAAGTCAATCTCTCACACAATAATGATCCCAAAGAATCTAGTAATGAGGATGTCCCCAAAGCTGAGCCTAATCCCCTATAAATTCTTGAGTAAGACTCATGCCTCCCAAAAGGAAATGGAGCATAGCTTTCTCAAATACAAACAATGTTCTGAATGCCTCAATACAACATAAGCCATCCGAGGATTTGGGCATGGCCACTCAGAAAAAACATAACTTTGAATATGTCTTGTTTGTCTTGGACACACCAATGTTGGAAGATCAAGATATGAGTGAAGCCGATAAGTCTGAAGAAACTGATCCAAGCATTATTATGTCTTGTATCCTGCAAAGGGTTAAAAGGATTTGTGAAATGTTAGAAATCCCTTTTCTAAAAAAGCAGGATTCAGATGACCAATTACCTTTTAAGGGGATTCCCATACTATTACATATTGGTCATTCTGAGACGGATGAACAAACACCCTTTTCAATGGATCAAGATTGTCCCACTTTTCCTTTGATAGGAGAAGACACAGATTGGGGTGATTTTCCTGATGATGCCTCTGATACCTCAGAAGATTCAGACGAAGATGGCTATCCACCACAAAGAAAAAGTAATTTCATTGAGGGGCACAAAGATGTTTTCAAAGACATAAAAGTTCCAAGTGCCATCATTGTGGATGAAAACCCTTGGTGTTTTCAATGCAGTGAAGCACATTGGGAACATGAATGTCCTTACAGTAGTGGTGGCCATCAACAGGTAAAAAATATAGACTACTTCATATAAGGCCCTCAAATAAATATTACTATTGAAGAGCATCAAGAGGCCATCAAACAAGCAGCCAGGTCAGCCAGGATGGTGGTGATAAACAAACTAGACTAGGAATCAAAAGATAATCTAAAGAAACAAGAGCTCCAGGTGTATAGAAGAAAGAAATTGGACCAACCTTCCACTAACCAAACAAAAAAACCACCTGTGGATGTAATCTTTCCTAAAACATCCAATGCTGAAAGGGTTAATCTGAATTTTGATCTTGAAGGGGCATTATCCAAGATGCTTGTGACTATCCCTTTGAGAGAAGTCATCAAGGTACCATCTATCAGAGAGAAATTTGACAACTTTTTCCAAGGATCAGATGGACTATTGAAGGATGGAACTATTGGTTGTATCCAGAACATACCCATAACTACAACCTATGAGCAAAAGTCCAGTGATTCCATCAAAGATGACAAAGCACGTGACAAAAATGGGCCGACTCCTCATAAATTTTCTCCAGAATATACGCCTTTTGCAAAAGAGGAAAGTTCGAGTCAGATTGAATGGCCCACAAAAGAAGAATACCAACAACTCATTGGTGATCTCAAAGCTCAGAAATCAGAGACTATAAAAATACTAAAGAAGGTGGAAAATGATGTGTGGATCCGTCCTTCACAGCAGGAAATATTCGTAGCAGAATCCCACCCACCTCCCTCTACACAATACACTAGGGTTATTCAAGGAACGACCAATTTTAAATTCAAAGAGTACAAGGAGGGACACATGGTTTGGATGTGGTATGCCAATAAAGGGAAGCCTACTAATATCAAAGAATACAATCACTTTTGGCTTGGCCCTTTTAAGGTCAGAAGGAAGTCAATTAATGACTCCTATTACCTGTCTACACTAGAGGGAAGAAGGCGCACAGTGCTCGTCAGCGGGCATCTCCTCAAATACCACCAGAGTGGGGTAACCTGACTCCACAAGTAAGTATAGGTAGGTAGGCATTTTTCGTGTATTATAACATCTGCATTTATTGTTTGTTTCATCATATGCATCTTGATTGTTTTATCTCATATGTATACATGTATTATTTTGCGGGGTGGCAATACCACCCCAAATTTTGTCGTTGATTCTTTCTTGTCAAGTGTGAGAAGGTCTACAGGTTTATGCTAGAGATGTTGAGGTTCTCATGCGCTCTATGGTGAGCACGTCCCCGATTTGGAGCCAGATGTTCTCCCCGATATCTAGGGATAACTAGGAGATCATGTCCCGAGGCCTAGAGGTCCTAGACATGAAGTATCGAGAGCAGGATTTACCTGAGCATGGCCCTGGAGGGCCCATTCTTCTTCTTCTTTGCCAGACGTGTCCTGTTAGCAGTAGCAGCTTCCATCACCATCGGCTTGGACTTGCATTAGAGAGGACTCTTGCTCCATGAGGTAATTGGTCCAAGGTATCATGGTATGTGTCATGTTTGATCATTATAACCTTCTTATATATGCATTAGGTTCCTTTCATTTCTGATGACTGCTTGGACCTTACACTAATCCACTTGACCATTGTTGGGGTGATTAATGGGGTGAATTAGCAAGCTTGTATTCATGGGTTTTGGTTAGCCACCAAAGGGGATTTGCAGAGCCATCGTTCGCTCCCACCATTATATCATTTTACATCTTATCTCCCATTCATCCATCCCATTCCCCTAGTCTGGTCATTAGGATGACCTTTTAGGGTTACACTTTGCCTTGTGGGAAGAAGGGGCTAAACGCCCAGGGGGTAAAAGCAGCTGGTAAAAGATACAAGCCATAAGAAATGAAACCTAGAGATGCTTCACCCAAGGATCCCCGAGAAGGCAATAAAAGGCCTCTCGATAAGAAACCGAAGGGACCCTAAGAAAAATAATAAAACAAGACCTAACCAAGAGGATGGGAGGTCTCATCACGAGCCGGCCCATTATGTTCATAGGTATCTAGCAGTATGACATTGCCATCATCTGGTCACCACGCCAGGGCAGTGACTTTTGGTTGCATGGCCAAGGGAAAGGGGGTCTCATCACGAGCCATCCTTATCATTTCTGCAAAAATACCAGTGGGTAACACTGTCAGCTCTGGTCACCATTCCAAGGCAGTGTCCTCTGGTCATACCTTGAAGTAAAAAAGAAAGAAAAGAATAAATGAAAAATAAAGGCAATAAAGGGGCTTGGAAAAAATGCATCCATGACTGGTACAACTCACCTCCTACAAAGGCACCCACAGAAAACACCTGCCCTTGGTCTTACTGTGACTGGACATCCCTAGACCATATCGCCTCATAAAACATGGCTTGAATGATCCTCCGAGGAAACTTTCCTTCTCTTGTGGGTATTAGCCCAATAGGTTATTCTATTGGTTTTCTTCAGCTTTGTATAGTAGATCTGTGTAATGTCTTTGAGCTCTTAGATGATATGCTAGGGATTTCATGCATGTATTTGATAAATTTAATGATGAAATATGATTGACATTGTTATGATCCCTAGGACTGATGAGCCCATGGAGGGCGTAGTCTTTGATGTGCAGGACCATACCCGGTGGATATGTACCAGTGGACTGGTACACATGGGGATATGATTAGTTTGTACCTCCATGGGGTTGAAGAGCCCATCAGATGGTTGTTGGGATGGCAGAGGCAGGACAATGTTGTGATGAGCATTTGCATGAAGAAGACAGAGGGACGTTCCACCAGGACACCATAGCAGAACCCGGCCTAGGGGGGATCACCCACTGCAGATGGGACGATGGCTTTTGATGGACAGGACGTCACCTGAGGCAACTGGACATTTTCTGGAGCATGTGGCAGTGTGCTGGGATCATTTGGCATGTGTGGAAGCTTGCAGGAGCCCTAGAGGGGACAACGTTCTGCTTTCTGGATGCTGAGCTTGCCCAAAAAGGGCCAACGTCTCCCTCAGAGGGGCCTGGCGTCTCCTTTTGAGCTCATTTTTTGACATTTTTAGCATTTAATGTGTAAAACAGTGTAATATTGTTAGTCAGCCTTGTCGGTTGTTTTAATGACCTATTTTTGTAATTAAAGGTCATAATATTGGTATAAGTAGAGGACGTTGGACCTCATTTCAAACAGAACATAACTCACTCTCTTGTGAAAGAATCATTTTTATTCTTTTGATTTGGTATTTTTCTCTTGGAAGTGAGGTGCTACTCTTGTGTAGGATCATCTTTGGCATGTTTATGGTGTTTTCTATCATTTGGAAGGTTTACAACTAGGGTTTGATAATATCTTCATTGATTTGTAAGTGTATTTCTCATGCAAAACTTCTTGAATGAATGGTTGTAGGTTTAATCTCTTACATTTATGGTCACATTGTTTTTATTTTGCTTAATCATTGAAACCCTAGGTGGCAAGCACACAAGTAGGTCCTTGCTTCATGTCCCCATGATAGAAGACTTGTTTTAGCCATTGATTAAGGAGAATATAGCCTAACCGTTGCTACACTAGTTCCCCTTTTTCTGAGTTATTTTTGAAACATAAATTGAAGAAGGAAGACGTCCTAGGCCTAATTGAGTTTACACCTAGGGTTTTGACCTTTAGGGTTTGAAAGGCCTTGTCTTTACAACACTTTTCATCCCTAGATTTATGTTTTGAAGCTAGCCGTTTTTGCCAAGTATTTTTAAGGAAAGAGGGAGGAGCATGAGGCCTTGCTTAAGAAACACCGGAATGAGCCTCCTCCCCTTAGGGTTTTGACTTTGTGTCCCTGCCATTGCAGCACCAGAAATCCTAACTCTCTTGTCCTTGAATTTAGATTCTACCGAGACCTAGCACTTGCTCCTTGACTCCATTATACCCTAAGGCACTAGTCTAATTATCCAACGTTGATCTTTTTGTGCTAAAATAACACTCTCAAACCTCTTAAATCTGAAACCCTACTAAACCCTAACGTCTCACTAACCCTAATTTGATGATGACGTCATGTTTGGTTTAAGCTCTTGGCTGATATAAAAGTTGCGGCTAGGTCATCTAATGATAGGCATTGATGTCTAGATAATTTTCATTGGCCATTTTTGCAAAATGTCCACCTCATTGTCTACCAAACTAACCCTAGAAATAGGGCTGACGTCACCCTTAGTATAGTGACGCAACAAGTCTATTATATGTGAGCATTTGATGATATCTAAAGCATTGTGTTAATTCAAGGGTTGGTTATATATATTAATGCTATATCATTTCCAGTATTATTGAGAAGTAATATTACAAGTCATAATCATTTTTGCAATCATTGACTTCGTCAATAATTACTGCTATTTATGCTCATGTATATTAATTGTTGATAGTCATTAATTCAAGAAGTACTAACCATTGTTGCACATTCTAGTTTTATTGTTGCCTTGTCTCGCAAACAAGTGTCTATTCTGTGGAATACCTTCATTTTGACTATCTTCTTTGGCGGTAATCTGTGAAAGGGAAAACTTACCTTGATCCTTCAAACCTTAGCCTTTCAAAACCCCATATTTCCAGGGACGTCTGCCTAGGGATTAGCCACCCTAAATAGAAAGAGCCCCCCATCGAGGTGACAGTGGGTGGGGAAGCTCCTGTTATGCCAGTTTGACCTTTACCTTTAAGCTACCTGACCTAGACTACAAACTGAGCGATAACAGGCCTAAGCCCTCGACCCTGGTTATATGTATTGTAATGTGACCATAATACTCACGTGGAGGTTCATTTAAAACATTGGTTAAAACCATATAACAAACACACCACATATATCCATAAATTATGAAAAAATGCCAACAAAGGAGGGAATCACGAAGGATGGAACCCATGACCTCCCCCCAAATAACACCATGTCTTAATTGTTGCGCCAAAGGAGCCTCTTGTTAAGGCATGGACACAACCTTATATTTAATGCCAACAATGGATTTCAGATGGAAGTTAAGGGGCCCACACCCTATTTAATGGTGCATAGACTAATAAGGATACATAAACTAATAATTATGTAGAGTATGGTCTCGAAGTACATTCCCAAGGGTACCTAGACTCAGAGGCTGCACTGTAATGTGTGCCATAAGGTTCCGACATGAAATTTTAATAACTTTATACTCATTTTTCATGATTTTTCGTAGGTAATTCAGTAGTGTACTTTGTTTTTTAGATTGAGCAAAGAAGAAAAAGTCCATTGTAAAACAAAAACATTTGAGCATTAATAAATAGGTCTCTATTGGAAGTAGACCCGGAGACGTAGCCCAAATCAGGTGAACTCCATTATCATAATTGTCTATGTGGTTTTAATATTGTTTTTCTATTTACGCTCATTTATTTTGAAAGTTGTTTATCAATAAAGTGTATTTGGATAGATAAGCATTTCACATGTAATCTGCAAGCAGTCAAAACGATCATTTTTATTTCGAAGATCAAGTAGATGTTATTATGAATTAAATATTAATAAGAATCTAAGGGTTTTTATGTTCAATGGATTATGTTTTTTTTTATATCTTTGAGACTACCTCATCCATGATTGTATATTTCATTCAGTTAAATTGGGTGTAGAATCCTTCAAATAAATTCCTCACCATCTAAGGCTTCTTCCACTATGTCTTTATTGTTTGTGAATGATGTATGGTTTCGTAAACATCCCATTCACTGAGATTTGATCTGGTTATATGACTTAGTGGGTTACCATTTGGTTGTATAGATATCTAGTTATCAATAAAATTGTATTTAGGGGCATATATGCAATTTTTTGTCTATGTATATTATCACATTTTCAGCGTTCTTTCATTTCTTCAAAAGAATGCTTTCTAATGTCAATTCTTGTATATTGTTGTAAATAGTAGCTTATATATTTCTTTGTTTCATTCAAACTGTGTGTGTGTAGATTTGATGTTACTTTTGCATTTAATTTCATCTTGAATTTGTTTTCTTTATAGCTATGACATTAATTTATGCATTTAGTTTTAACTTTTTTACAACTGTGATTTAATTTTTAATTTAGAACAATAGCATTTGTTTTCATTTTAAACATAAAATTTGATATTAGTTAAAGGATAAATGTTATGACCCAAGGGGAGAATATATGGGGTTAAATGTATATGATATGAACCCAAGGGGGGGAATTTATGGGGATAAATGTACATGTAATGTGTAAATGTAAATGTAATAGGGTCGACCTATTAAGAACGAGAACACATGTGCAATGTGTGAATATGTATATATAGAGATCATGTAGTCATTATTGAAGACATGTAAATTGTGATGTATAAATGTATTTGGGTATTTGGAGGAGGTTATCCTATTCCTTAAGGATTTATTGAGTAATTCATCTCTCTTATCTATAGTGGAGTTGTGATCCATTCTCACATTGGTGTACATGATGTGTTAATCTAGATTTTTGAGGAAACGAAATAAAACACAGAAATAGAGTACAAATCGATTTCTATTAATGACTAAAAATATGCAGGAAATGTTAAAATATAGAGTGAAATAAACTCTCTAGAATGGTGGTAGATTATCTCTAAGAAGAGATGTGACCACTACGTGCATTCACAATATGGATTACAATTATATGTCAACTTCTTAAGGTCATAACTTTTGCATACGATCTTCGTTTGGGGCGCTCAATATACAATCAGAAAGGTCTAGCTGAGAAGTACACATTTTGAATGGACCAGTACATGCATTCAATTGTATATTGGGTGCTTCAACACCAAAAAACGTCGTTTAGGGCCTTAAAATGGCCCCAGAAGTTCAAGACCAGAAAAACTATAGAAAAACTGCCAAGATGGAAAATTGTTTTTTGAGCTAGTTGGACTATGTGGGTGGCCACCGATATGCACCTAGATCAGTCCTCCTCCTTTAGGAAGAAATATTCTCTATTGTGTTGAGTGCCCCCAACAAATAGGGAAATTTTTGGTGAACTTGATGCTTTGTGAGCCACTTACCTTGGTGTAGTAGCTAGCCTAGTTTGAAAAGATAGTAGAGTTGGATCTTTTGTTGGCGAGTGTTATTAACCTATGTTTCCATGATATGATCAATGGATGCCTATTCCATGCATTTAGGGTTGATTTTTATAGGTGTAAATTGCTCTTCCACCTCTGATGTGTCCAAGAGTGGTGGAAAATATGGTCGAAGGAGATCCACATTGAACATTGGGTGCAAGTCAAGGAAGGGGGGAATACTTAACTCAAAAGCATTGTTACCCACAAACATGGTGATGGTGTAAGGTCTATAACGAAGTGGACACACCTTCCTATGGGGCCCTATACGACACTCTTTCTGCAAATGCAACCAAACCTTGTCACCCACTTGAAACTTGTGCAGAAACCGATGTTGATCGTGGCACTGCTTATACTTATCATTAAATTTCTGTAAAATCTCATGGACCTATTGGTGGATGTGATGAATCTGTTCAATGAATTTGGTGTTTTTTTTGGCCCCATATTGAGCATGGGAATATTCTTCCTATATGGATGCAAGGGAAGGTGCTAAATCAATGGGGCCCAATGGTTGAAATCACAGGCCCACCTAAAAATGGTTGTGGTCGGTCAAGCTATGGAGGGATTTGTTGTAGCTTCGTTGAACATAAGGAAGGATCTCATCCCATGTGCATGGATGTTTGGAGTTGTACATATGCAATATGTGCATGATCGTATTATTGACAACCTTTCTCTTCCCATCATTTTGGGGGTGGAAGGTAGTGGATTTGGTGAGCTTCATGTCCAACAAGGACTAGAGGCTAGACCAAAATGTACTTAAGAACCAATTATCCCGATCGGATATGATGTTCTGTGGTATGCCAATTTGTACCCACACATGTTCGAAGAAGATCTTGGCCATGGCCTTAGCTATGATACTCTTCTTATAGGCAGTTAGAATGGCCATCTTAAAGAAGCGATCAAAAACCACGAATACACAATCATTTCCATGCTTGGTAAAAGGGAGTCATTGCATGTAGTCCATCAAACTGGATTCCTAGGGCCTGTTGGGAGTAGGTAGAGGTGTGTATAAGCCTTGTTTTTTAATGGTTTCTTGAAGATGGCACAAGTAGTGTAGGGTATAATATACTTAACGACGTCTTATAGAATCTTCGACCAATATAAATACTTATGTAGTACTATCATTTCCTTATCCACGCCGAAGTGTCTTGCCACCCAACTGTAGTGGGATTCTCAAATCAGCTTCACACACTCACTTCAAGGAACATAGAGATGATCCAGATGACATAAAATCCATCATGAATATGAAAATGAGCAATGAATATGCATGTTCCCAACATCTGGTAGGTAGTAGCAAAGTCAGGATCACTGTCATAGAGTTGGGGGCACCCAGAGGTCTCATGTCCACAAGAGTGAATCATCGTGGTTAGTGCTACAACTGGAGGTCGACTGAGGTAGTCAGCGACGATATTGGTTCTCCCCTTCTTATATTTAATGTTGAGATGAAATTGTTGCAAGTATGTGGACTACTTTACATGCCCATAGGAATCAAAGAATTGGATTTCTATTAGAATCTAGGTGTCACTAAAAACAATATAGAATAATCCTATGCGGTGTATCGAGGGGTGTAACTAGCACTTCAAAATCATATTAAGCAATTGAATATAGTGGGCGACTCAAAAAATACCATAAGATATTTTTTCACTAGTTCCAACCCAAAGGAGATAAAGTTTAAAAGCCTCGTGGAGAGGATTCAACTCTCATTATCTAATATCTCAGTCCAATGTTTTCACATTTTTAGAGGGAATAATAAGGAATCAAATGAAATGGATAATAGAGCCATTGAATTATCCCCTAGTTCCTTGGGAGTTTGTGGGTAGGTAAGGCATATTACCTGTCCCTAATGAAAGGGGCTTAGTGTATTGGTGGGGCCTTGGGGGTCTGCCCAAAGGGCGTTTGGAGGAACATGCATGGTAGGCTCATACATATGGAGATTATTTATTACCCTATTATCCTAAAGCTTTGATAGGAAAACTTCGAGTCTACTCAGTTAGTGGCGATGGCTTGGAAACCATAATCCACGATCATGTAGCAGGTGTAGAAATGGAGTCTCGTAGGTGGGAGATGTACTTGGCCCCATGAGAATTTAAGTGAGAAAGTACACTCTATATCCCAATTTGATTCTGGTTTGATGGAATTGAAGTTGAATGGGAGTCTAGTAATGATTCAAATTCATGCTTAGGTGATGGAAGTACTAAGTATGATGGTTGAATTCGTTAATGAGGATAGATGGTATGTATTTCCACATGGTAATTTTAATGTCAATTGTTTCGGTAGTGATAAGAAGGAAGATGATTATTTTATTTATGAGAATTGGGATGCATATGAACTCCTTCATTCTGGGGTCATATTCTCAATCCCCATATGGGCTAATAGTTATAGCAGTAAGGGAGGTTTTAGGGAGTGTAGTCTTTTATGTTTTCCGTTGCTTGCTTCATTATCTTTGGGCATTAGTTTGGTGCATGATAAAGTTTCAGTAAGTGTCGTTTGTACTTCTCATAATTTTTATGGGAAAAATATTATTTTAGTCAAAATTGCCAATTTAAATTGCACTTGGGTTGGTACTACAGTGGGAAATATCAGTGGTGGTTCTGGAGAGTGTGTCCCCATTCAAAATTGCAGGTAATTATTACTCCCTAGTTGTATTCTTGTTCGAGGATTTCTTGCGCGAGGTTGGATAAGGAGTGTGGGTCATGGTATTCAATCTGATTTTAATAGAAATTCTCATCTATGAGGAATCCAATGGAAGTCATGAAAATTTTGGCATGGGTAGAAAAAGAGGTGGAGGACAACTTCACCACAACTTAGAGACTGAAACTTAAGGTAAATTCTCTTACCTCCAAAGTAACATTTTCTTTAGAAACTTTGGCCCAACATCAGGCATTAATTGGTCAACTTGAAGATGAGGTGGATTATCTGGGAAGACATGGGGAAGCTCCACAACAAAAGTTGGATTAGAGGGAGACTACAACAGCAAATTCAAACCAGGATATGAATTTTGGTTTCTCTCATAGGTTGGAGGAAAATAATATGAGGATACTTCCAGATCTGAACATAGTTGTGGTACCCACAGATGAAGAAATACTAAAAAAACAATAGGTCTAGAATGTTTTATTTCCAGGATAGACATGTTTTATTTTTTTGTAAAAATACTTGGTGTGTTCTATCGGATATATTCCTCTTTATATAGAAATAGAAGTAGGAAAATATGGAATGATAGGAAAGATCTAAAAACTTGGGGAATATATGGACTTTTGGATCTAGTTTTCTCTATGATTACTAGGCCTATGTTTTTGTACTAAGCAGCCTTGGCTACGCCCTTTTTAATGAATAAAATTCCCTAGTCCTTGTGAAAAATAAAAATTGTGTGGACCACTTTTGATGGAGGTCATTATATATTTTTCCTTATGTCTACATGAACTGTAGAGGCTTTTGATCTGTATGGATGATTGTTTCCTTCACTAGAATCTGATACTTCCATTGGTCGTAGGCTTGTACAATGGAGTATATATCGTTTTCATAGGTGGGGTACTTAAGGATGAAATCTGAGAGTGTATCACTATGCTAGGACACTATATGACCATGTTGAATGGGAACAACACCAATTGTGTAGTATGAAGCATCTGTCTCAATCTCAAAAGGTCATTGCAGATTGGGTAAGGCAGGCACCAGGTCTGAGCATAAATGATGTTTTATATCATCAAGTTATTTATGTTGGACCTTGTCCCACACAAAATTTTATTTGAAACCACCCTTGGTCACTTGGTTGAGGGCCCATGCAATATCAGAGAACCCCAACATGAACCTGTGATAGAAGTTGTAAAGGCCTGAGAAGATTTGAAGCTGAGTTAGTGTTTTCAGAGATAGCCAGTCACAAATGACTTGGATTTTGGTTGGAAACACATGTACACCATGCTCAATTATAGTGTATCCGAGGTATTGGATCATGTTCATGTCGAAGGAGAATTTTTCTAAGTTAGCATATAGATTGTGTTGTTGCAGAGTGTAGACGACCTGCTGAATGTGTTGCAAGTGCACTGCCCAACTCTTGTTGAAGATGAGGATGTAATCCATATACACAACCATAAAACAATTGGCGAAAGGTTGTAATATGTCATCCATAAACATCATGAAATTTTTTGAGGCATTCGTCCAACCAAAGGGCATAACCAACCACTAAAAAAGAGCTTATTTGGACTTGAAAGTAGTCTTCCATACATCATTTTGTTCTATTGGGACCTGGTGGTAGTTGTACTTCAGATCAATCTTACTAAAGTATTTGGCTCCCTTGATTTAATCGATAAGGTTGTCAATTTAGGGAATTGGGTATTGATTTTTTACCATGACTTTGTTGAGAACTTTGTAGTCCATATAGAGTCTCCATATCTTTTATTTCTTCTACACAAGAATAATTGGGATTCTGCGGGGTGAGGAGCTTGGTCGAATGTGCTTGTTTTTCAACATCTCTTGAATCTGGCACTTGATTTCCTCATTTTCTAGGCAAGAGCATTGATATACCATGCCATTAGGTAAAGGGGCACCGGGGATCATATCGATTGAATACTTTACCTGACATTGTCGATGCACCCCATTGTGTGAGGTGGACATGTCTTGGTATTGTTCCATGACTTTGTCCACTTTGTTTTGCTATGTAGAAAGGCCCTGTGTGGAGGTCATGGACGTGGCCACAATGCTCCATTCATTTTGAGAGAAAATCATGAAGAGGAAAAACTTCCCCTTCTCGGAGATGATATTCCTGCACTATTTAGATGAGACCAAAGAAATTTATGTAGTTGGGGCTACCTATGGTATCATGTATAGTTGTCTGCCCAAAGTAGAAATGGCACTATGAGATATAGACTCATATACAACATGAAATTTTCGCATATATGGTTGGACTAATATAACATCAAAAACTTCAAGTGGGTTAGCATCACATAATACCTCATCCTTGAAGAGATTTATTCCATAGGGAAAATGACACTCTTGGTCGACATGAAGATCTTGACCTCAGTGGAGCCACCCGATGTTCTATGGTTTTGGGTGTGGTGTTATCAACAACTCCAACCACTTGAAGGCCTCCACTTCTCACCCACATCTACGAATGAAAAACAAACTCACCTTCTTCCAACCCCTTTGGTTCATTTTTCTATACCTTGGTGGTAGCGACTATGGCACTAGGTTCTGCATCAATGATCTACTTCTCCATTTTTGGATCTAAATCAGAGTTGGAGCCTGCATCTAAATTTGAGGCTTTCATCTCGACCACCAATTCCTTCTTCAAGGGACATTTATAAATGTTGTTCCAGGGGATTTTATGGAAATTACACCACTTCCCAACATCTTTCTTCATCTTCTCATTGTCTTGATTTTCTCTTAGCTTAGACTGGTTTCCCTAAGGTTAACCATCATTGTTTTGTCATTTGTTTTGTGTGTTGGAGCTTCATTTTCCCTACTTCCTATGTGATGCATGTGCAAATATGAACTCTCGCTTATTCCTCTGCTTGATTTTTTCTCAATTTTGATAGAAAATCTATAAGTGGCTCCGAGTGACGAGATGTCCTGAAACTCCATTTTTTTCCTAGATGTACCTATGTAGACCCTGACAGTATTTTAGTACCAAATGGTGCTCGAATTATTTGATACCTAGTTTGGTGCGTAAGGTATGGAAGGTATTGATGAAATCTGACACTGTTTGGTCCCTTTCCTGACGTAGTGTGGTCCATCTTGTATACTAGTTGTTGTAATTTACGACAAGGTAATATTTCTCCTTTAAGTAATCCTTGAAATATTCCCAAGTGGGTTTGAATCCGAACATTCCAGAATCCTCTTTGGAATCTTGCTCATAGTAAGTCTCCCACCAATTTTTGACATGGGGGACAACCTTAAGGAGCTCAAAAGTGATATTTTTCCTATCAAAAAAATTATGAACAGAGAAATGACCTTATAGAAGATTTAACCATTTCTCCAAAGCATCTTGATATATCTAGCCTTAAAATACAGAAATATGAATATTAGATTGTACCTTGAAGGGGGAGGTGCCTCCAAAGTGGTTGCTTGATGAAGATGCATTTGTTTTCAATGGAAACCGTAGAAAAATTTGGGAAAACTTATCCATCATCTCGTA
This sequence comes from Picea engelmannii, assembly GCA_009831015.1. Classification (NCBI taxonomy): domain Eukaryota; kingdom Viridiplantae; phylum Streptophyta; class Pinopsida; order Pinales; family Pinaceae; genus Picea; species Picea engelmannii. The sequence continues at coordinate 340,217 of ML796981.1, forward strand.
ACTCATTCCTCTATTGCACAAGGGATTCCTTGAGAAAAAGATTAATATCATATCATGCTCCCTCGTCTCCCTTTTCCTCCACCATGAGAGGTCACTTGGGTTGGAGAGATCATTTGTCCTCAAGAAAAACTAGCTCAAGACCTAACTCTTTATACCATGACCTCGTCGAGGACATGAAATGAGAAATGAGAAGGATCAGACTTCTATGATACCATTGATCCAGATTTTTGAGGGACTGAAATAAAACATAGAGATATGACTGAAAACATATAAATAGATTAAAACTCTATTTCTATTAATGACCAAAAATATGAAGGAACTATAAAAATACAGAGTGAAATAAACTCATTATAATGGTGGTAGCTTATCTCTGAGAAGAGATGTGATTGCTACGTGCATTCACAAGATGGATTATAAAGAGGCTCCAAAATTCCTTTTTAACATAAATCATCAATGAGATAAACCATAAACATCCTGAACCCTAACCCCAGGAGATGAAATGCCAAAAGGTTTGTGGGCCCCAATGGGGGTAGTTGATACGTCAACTTCCGAAGGGCATAATTTTTTCATATGATCTTTGTTTGGGGTGCTCGATATACCATCAAAAAGGTCTATTAGAGAATTACACATTCTAAATAGCCCAATATATTCCTTTGGCTATATATTGGTCACTTCCACACCAATAAAACATTGTTTATCGCCTCAAAACCATAGAAAAACTGCCAAGATGGAAAATTGTGTTTTGAGCAGTTGGACTAGTCAGGTGTCCATCGATATCCACCTAGATTAGTCATCCTCCCTTAGGAAGAAATGATATCCATTTTGTTGAGTTACCCCATCAAAAGGGAAAATTTATACTAAAATTGATGCTTAGTGAGCCACTTGCCTTGGTGTAGTAGTTGCCCTGCTTTGACAACCCGATAGAGTTGGATATTTTGTTGGAAATATTCCTTAACCTATGTGTCGATGATATGATTAATGGTTTCCTAGTCCATGCAGCTAGGTTTGATCTCTATAGGTTTCAGCTATTTTTCCACCTTCGATGTGTCCAAGAGTGGTGGAAACTATAATCGAAGGAGGTCCACATTGAATATTGGGTGTAAGCCAAGGAAGGGAGGAATACTTAACTCAAAATCATTGTCACCCATAACCTTGGTGATGGTGTAAGGTCCATAGCGAAGTGCATGCAGATTCTGATGGGGTCATGTAAGGTTCTATTTTTGCAAATGCAACCAAACCTTATCACCCACTTGAAACTTGTGTGGAACGTGATGTTGATCATGACCCTCCTTTTACTTATCATTAGCTTTCTATAAAATATCATGGACCTGTTGGAAGATGTGTTGAATCCCTTCAATGAATTTGGTGGTTTTTTCGACCCCAGATTAAGCATGGGAATATTCTCTGAATGTGGAATATGCAAGGGGAAGTGATACATCAATGGGTCCCAATGGTTGAAATCCTAGGCTCACCTCAAAAGGGATGTGGTTGGTCAAGCAATGGAGGGCTCTATTTTAGTTGTGTTGAACACAAGGAAGGCTCTCATCTCATGTGTGTGGATGCTTGGATTTGTACATGCACAAGATGTGAATGATCATCATGTTGATGACCTATGTCTACCCATCAATTTGGTGATGGAAGTTAGTGGATTTGGTGAGATTCGTGTCCAATAGTGACCAAAGGATCAACTAGAATGTACTTAAGAACCGATTGTTACAATAGGATATGATGGTCCGTGGTATTCCAAAATGTACCCACACATTCTCGAAGAAAATCTTGGTCATGGCCTCGATTGTGATACTCTTCTTGCAGGTGGTCAGAATGGCCATCTTAGAGAAGCGTTCAACAACCATGAATACATAGTCATTTCCATGCTTGGTTGAAGGGAGGTATGACATGCATTCCAACGAGATGGATTCCCAAGGCCTGTCAAGAGTAGGCATAGGTGTGTACAAGTCTTTCTTTTTAATGGTTGGCTTGGAGATAGCACAGGCAGTGTAGGATCTAATATATTTATTGACATCTTGTTAAAACTTCGACCAATAGAAATAATTATATAGTATTTCCACTGTCTTCTCCACACTAAAATGTCCTGCCACCCAACTGTAGTGGGATTCCCAAATAAACTTTGCACACTAAGTTCAAGGAACATAGAGATGACCCAGATGGAATAACAATCCATATTGAAGATGAAAATCAACAATGATTGTGCAAGTTCCCAAGATTTGGTAGGTAGTAGAAACTTTTGGATCATTATCATAGAGTTGGGGCCACCTGATGGTCTCATATCTGCAAGAGTGAAGCATGGTGGTTAGTGTTGTAACTGGAGGTCGATTGAGGAATTTAGCAATGCAATTAGTGCTCCCCTTCTTATATTTATTGTTGATATGAAACTATTGCAAGTATGTGGAGAAATTTTGATGGTGGTCATTCTGTAATTTTCCTTGTGTCTACATGAACAATGGAGGCTTGTGATTTGTATCAATGACAATCTCCTTCCCTAGAATGCAATTCTTCCATTGGCAGCAGGATTGTACAATGGAGTACATCTATTTTTCATAGGTGGGTTACTTATAGATGACATCTAAGAGTGTCTCACTATGACAGGAAACCGGATGACCATGTCGAGTGAGAAAAACACCAACACCATAGTCTGAAGCATCTGTCTCAATCTCAAAAGGTTGTTACAGAGCGGGTAAGATGAGCACCAGAGCTAAGCATAAATGATTTTTTAGATCATCAAATGTTTTTTGTTGGGCCTTGGCCCACACAAATTTGTCTTTGCAACCACACTTGTTCACTTAGTTGAGGGCCCATGTAATGTGAGATAAAACCAACATGAACCTATGATAGAAGTTGGAAGGGCATAAGAAGCTCCAAAGCTCAGTTATTGTTGCCAAGGATGGCTATTGATGAATGAATTTGATATTAGCTGGATCCAAATGTACACCATGCTCACATACACTGTATTCAAGGTATTGGACCATGTTCATGCCTAAGGATCATTTTTGTAAGTTAGCATATAGCTTGTGTTGCTAGAAAGTGTCGAGGACCTGCTGAATGTGTTGCAAGTGATTTTCCCAACTCTTGTTGAAGATGATGATGGCATCTAGATATGTAACCACAAAATAATTGGTGAAAAGACACAAGATGTCGTCCATCTACCTCATGAAATTTGTTCGTGAATTCGTCAAACCAAAGGGAATAAACTCGAAAATACCTTCTTTGGACTTGAAAGAAGTATTCCAGACATCATTTTGTTCTATTAGGACTTGATGGTAGCCGGAATTTAGATCAATATTACTAAATTATTTGGATCCTTCGAGTTGATTGAGAATGTTTTCAATTCATGGAACTAGGTATCAATTTATTACTTTGATTTTGTTGAGAGATTTGTAATGAATACATAGGTGACAAATCCCATCTTTCTTTTGTATGAGCACAATTGGGATTCCACGGGGTGAGGATCTTGGTCAAATGTTCCCCTTTTGGAGAAGCTCTTGAATCTAGCACTTGATTTCCTCATTTTCCAATAGAGAGTGTTGATATATCGACCTATTAGGTAAAGGGGAGTCGGGGATCAGATCGATTGAATGCTTGACTTCAAAGTGCAGAGGCACCCTGGTAGGTGAGGTGAAGGTGTCTCAGTATTATTCCATGATTTTTTCCACTTGATTTTGCTACGCAGAGAGGACCTATGCGAAGTTCATGGACATGGTTGCAACCTTATATTAATTTTGAGAGAAAATCATGAAGAGTACAAACTTCCCCAACTAGGAGATGACCTTCCTGCATTGCTTAGATGAGACCAAAGAAATGGTTGTAGGTGGGGCTACCTATGGTATCCTATACAATTTCCTTCCCAAAGTAGCAATGACACTATGAGATCTAGACTCATATATGACATGACATTTCCACATATATGGCTGCCCTAAAAGAACATCACAAAATTGAAGTGGGACAACATCACACAATACCTCATCCTTCAAAGGCTTGATACCATAGGGAAGGTGATATTGTTGGCTGAAATGGGGATCTCAACTTTGGTGGAGGCACCCGATGTTGTATGGTTGTGGGTGTGGTGTTTTCAGAAACTCCAACTGCTTGACAACCTCCGCTGAAAATAGGTTATTTTGTATTCCACTATCAACGATGAAATGCAGTGGATCCCCCTTCACCCACATCTCCGAGTGAAAAAGGCGCTCGCCTTCCTTCATCTCCTCTGGTTTGTTTGGATGGACCTTGGTGGTAGTGACTATGCCACTGGGTTTTTCATCAATGATATACTTTCCCATTTCTAGCTCTGAATCAGAGTCAAAGGCTGGATCTAACTCTAACACTTTCATCTCAACAACCAATTCTTTCTTTGAGTGACATTTATCAATGTTGTGCCAGGGGATTTTATGGAACTCTTACCACTTCCCATTTCCTTTATTTTCTTACGACTTAGATTGGTTTCCCCTAGGTTGTTCATTTGTGCTTTGTCCTTTGGTTTGTGTATTGGAGCTTCCTTTACCTACTCATGTTGTGATGCATGCATAGATCCAAACTCCCAATTATTCCTCTGCTTGAATATTTTCTTGATTTTTACAGCAAATGTATAAGTGGCTTCCAATGACTAGATGTCCAAAAAATCCATTTTTTCCTAGATTTACCTATGTAGAACCCCACAGTATTCTAGGACTAGATGGTGCTAAGATTCTTTGATATAAATCTTGGTGTTCAAGGTATGGAAGGTATTGGTGAAATCCAACACTATTTGGTCCCTTTCCTGACGCAATGTGGTCCATCTCGTATATTAGTTGTCATAATTTCCAACAGGGTAATGATGATCCTTGAAGACAACCTTAGAAGAGTCCCAAGTGGGTTCGACTCCAAACATTCCCGAATCCTCTATGGAATCTTTCTCACAGTAACTATCCCACCAATTTTTAATATGGGGGACAACCTTAAGGAGTGAAAAAGTGATATTTTCCCTATCGAAAAAATTGTGAATAGAGAAATAAGCTTCTAGTAGATTTAACCATTTATCCAAAGCATCTACATATATCTAACTTTCAAATACAAGAATATCAAAATTAACTTGTACCTTGAAGGGGGAAACACCTCCAGAGTGGTCACTTGATGAAGACACATCTACTGTCATTGGCAATCATAGAAGGATTTGGGAAAACTTATCAATCATCAGGTTCCTCTATCACACGAGGGATTCCTTGAGCAAGAGATTAATAGGATATTATGCTCCCTCATCTCCATTTTCCTCCTCCATGGGAGATCGCTTGGGTTGGTGATATTAGTTTCCCTCAAGCGAAACTAGCTCGAGACCCAACTCTCTATACCTTGACCTCGTCGAGGATATGCATTGAGAAAAGACAAGGATCATACTACTCTAATACCATTGATCTAAATTTTTGAGGGAATGAAATAAAACAAAGAGATATGACAAAAAGCATAGAAATAAAGTAAAACTCTATTTCTATTAATGACTGAAAATACGTAGGAACTATAAAAATACAGAGTGAAATAAACTCGCTATAATGGTGGTAGATTATCTCTAAGAAGAGGTGTTACCACTACGTGCATTCACAATATGGATTACAATGAGGATCCAAAATCCTTTCTTAACATAATGCATCAATGAGAGAAACCCTAACCCCGGGGGATGAAATTCCAAAAGGTTTGTGTGCCTCGATGGGGGTAGTTGATACGTCAACTTCTTGAGGGCGTAATGTTTGCTTATGATCTTTGTTTGGGGTGCTCGATATAGTATCGGAAAGGTCTAACCGAGAAGTACACATTCTGAATCACTTAGTACATGTTGTTGTTGAAAGATTAATTAATTGTCAAAACAAATTTTGTTGAAAGATTAATTAATTGTAAAAAGATTAATTGTCATTAGATTGGTTGTCATTGATGTCAACCCTTGAACAAGAGGTTAATAGGTTGCATGTTGAAGTAAAGTAGATATAAACATGAGTTAACAAGATGCATGTCAATTGCATGAGATCCTCATCAGAAGTTAACAAGTTGCATCAAAACTTAACATGTTGCATGTCAGTTGCATGTGCATGTCAATTGCATGAGATCCTCATTAAAACACAAAGAAGAGTCATTTGGAGATTAACTCTGTGAAACACTTATGAGAATACAGATTGGATATCTGAGGCAGTGATTCGAAGACAGAGAATTCAAGTGAGGTAAGAAGTTTGCAGGAGCTAAGAGTGTGGAGAAGAAGGTTCAGACATAGTTTTTTTTAGTAAACTTGTGGATATTAGGAGGAAAATCATGTACATCCGCGGGCTGCATTGAGGAAAATCATGGATACTCATGAGAAGATAGTGTAGAGGGTTGCAGACCTGTGAGGAAATTTGTGAATATCATGGATCTAAAAATCAGGTCAGCTACATGATTGAAGTTATGTCTTCTTGTGTGTGGTTATTAGTGACATAGATAGTAACAAATTGGTCTACATTTATATTTCAGGGTGGTTGTGTTGGAGAAATTTCTATTTTCAACACACTAGTTCAGTGGGAGTAACACTAGTTGAGTGGGAGTTAACTGACTAGTTCTATTTTAGACTTTCTAATCTTAGACCATCACTATTATGCATGCATTCCTAATTACAGGATGTCATTTCCTATATGAGTGAATATCACTTACTCATTGATAAGACAATAACATGCATTGATTCTCATTATTCATTGTGTATATCTCTTCCTTTTCTTGATAATCTTTATTTGTGTATGCTTTAGCTAGATATCCTGTGCAGGTTTCCATGAAACACTGACATAGTATCAGAGCTATGCTTCTTGGAGCAAGTCAGACAAGCCAAAGAATAAGGAAAATAGGAGTTTTAGCAAGCTAATTATGTGGTCGTACCTTTCAGCAATGATTTCTCAAAAAATATTACGTTTTTGAGGAAACGGCCCGTGAGGGAAGTAAATCAACCCAATCTGCAAGTGGTTTTTCAACCTTTTGGAAAGATTCCTCATCGTTTGCTCAGAAAGTAAGTCGCAAGATAGCCTCCTGAAACTGATATGAATCTGTGGTCGTACCTTTCAAAAATTATTTCTCCAAAAGTATTAATGTTTTGAGGAAACAACCCACGTGGAAAGTAAAGCGCCCATTCTGCAAGTGGTTTTTCAACCGTTTGGCGAGATTCCTCACAGTTTTCTCAGAAAGTAAGCCGCAAGATAGCCTCCTGAAACTGATATGAATCTATGGTCGTACCTTTCTATAATGATTGGTCCCAAAATATTAAGTTTTTGAGGAAATGGCTCACGTGAGAAGTAAATCGACCCATTCTGCAAGTGGGTTTTCAACCGTTTGGTGATATTACTCATCGTTTGCTTAGAAAGTAAGTCGGAAGATCATCTCTTGAAACTGATATGAATTTTCACTTAAAGAGCTCTTTTGTGGTGATTTCTTAATTTTTCACTTACAGATTGAGAGTAAATTTTTAGGGGTTCTTAGAAACAGTGGGAGAGATGGATAGGACAACTATTATATAGTCAAACTTGGTGGTAATCCTCACACCATAAAATTGTTTTGATTGGAATCCCAAGGCATAATTCCAACTAAGAAGGAAAGGACTGTATAATTTGACGATGGCGACAGAAACAGAACCTACATTAGTGATTGAGAAAATGAGATGGGCAAACTGTAAGGATGAGGCTACATGACTACTTCTTGAGTTAATCTCCACTGATCTATGGTTTCATGTTGCTGCATGCAAGATTTCAAACGATATCTGGACCACCTTGGAAGGACTCTTTGGAAAGCAGGATGAGATGCAAGGTCATATGCTAGAGTTGAATACCTTAGACCCTAAAATTTTTGATAATATAAAGGATTTTTTAACTAAATTTAAATATTTTCTATTGAGCTTGGGTGAATGTGGTATTGACAAGTCTACACAATAGAAACAACTTATTCTAACAATATTGGCAAAGCTAGGACCAGAATACGTTGTATATGTCTCCAATTTCCATTCTAGCAGATGTCTTTTTGGAACAAATTGGAAAATGACTACGTTGGCTTAGTTCATTGAGTCTCTTACACAAGAGCAGATAAAACTCATACATATGGGCCTCATGAAAGATCCCAAATCACATGCACCCACCATTCATGATGGAAAAGGATCATCCAAACACAACAGAAAGGAGAAACAGAATGAGAAGGAGGGATATTCCAAACCGTTCAACGATTCTTCAGGTTCTAGAGACTCTTTAGATTCCAAGAAGAAGGGAAAGAAGTGCACTTACTGCAATAAATCAAATCATTAAGAATCCACATGCTTGAAGAAATAGATCTATCTTATGGCACATGCACTTCAGTAGAACAACCTTGGAAGCTTCATTCCATAGGGAGTCAAGAAGCAGAAGGAAGAAGATCATGCTCCTAAGAAAGGTAATCATCATGCTCTTGTTGCAATTAATTCCTCATCTAATTCATGGATTATAGATTTCTGTGCATCCCATCATATGGCAATGAAAGAAGAAGTTTTATCTTCTTTGAGTCCATGCTCAAGACCCCCTATTCTTATGGGGGATGATACTCCAGTAGCAGTAGCAGGAGAAGGGAGAGTGGAACTCCACAATGGCAGTTTTGAGAATGTTCTACATGTTCCAAATCTTTCTATGAATCTGATCTCAGTTTATCAGATCACTCAGAAAGGTAAAAAAGTTGAATTTACATCAGATTTAGTTTCAGTAATTGACATGTATGACAATTCCATCATTGCAATTGGTGAGGTGGATCACAAGTCAAGGTTGTATAAATTCACTAAGTTTTCTGACGATGACTCCTCTATTATACTTACACATAAGGAGATTACTTTTCATGCACCTCCAGTGCAACATGCATACACTCTTGTGCTTCCATCGGTTTCAGACATTAGAGATGATTCCAAACACTCAGATTTTGTACATGGAAATAAGCAGGTAGTACATCCAGATAATAATCCACCGCCGAAGCTTTAGTAGATGCCCAAGAAGGCACATACCACATGTTATCCAGCAAGAAACCTTGTAGGGAATCCATTGGATTCGATGAGGACTCGATCTCATCATGAGGAGCCTTCTCATGTATTTTCAACATCAAAACCTGCGATGCCCATGCATTGTTATATGGTTCAATCTATTGATCCACAGAACTACAATAGGGTTGTGGGAAATCCATAATGGCAAGCATCCATACAAAAAGAGTATGACTCACTCCTACATAACCATACTTGGAATCTGGTTCCACTTCCACCAGAAAGGAATGTTTTCAGGTGCATATGGGTCCACGAGATCAAGAGGTACAAGGCCTGATGGGTTGCCAAAGGACTTAATCAAATCCATAAATATTTCTACATATTCACGAAGACTTTTAGTGAGCAGAAGTTTCAGACTTTGTGGGATCATCTTGCATTGAAGAACAGAGTTTCTTAGCAACTACCATTTTCTTCTTTTGATACATTATCTTTTGAGTGGGGGGTTTGTTCCCACGTGGTTTTACCTCTTTCCTTGTTTTTATTCAGTGTTCATTAGTTGCATTGTACATGAGTACCTAAAATGGCCTAGTAGCCGGGACTCATTTTTTACTCCATAGTGATGTTCAGGGGGGGTGTTGGAGAAATTTCTATTTTCAGCACACTAGTTCAGTGGGAGTTAACTGACTAGTTCTATTTTAGACTTTCTAATCTTAGACCATCACTATTATGCATGCATTCCTAATTATAGGATGGCATTGCATATATGAGTGAAGATCACTCACTCATTGATAAGACAATAATATGCATTGATTCTCATTATTCATTAAGCATCTCTCTTCCTTTTCTTGATAAGATTTGTTTGTGCATGTTTTAGCTAGATCTCCTGTGCAAGTTTCTATGAAACACTGACAGGTTGGACGGGAAAGGAAAGGGGGTTGTATCCTCCTTTCGGTTGGAGCCAGTAAATTAGGGAGGTGGAGCTTCCTTTTGGTTGCAACCTGTAAATAGGGGTTTGGAGCCTCCTTCTAGTTGTAGTTGGAGAAATAGGAAGTTGGTGCTTCCAATTAATGTACTCTTTTTATAAATAAGAAAATCATTCCATGGTTTTCACCCGTGTTGGGTTTCCATGTAAAATTATGGTGTACTATGTGTATGTGATGTATATGCATTGAATTATGATGTTTTGAATGCTCATGATATTATTGGAGGTTTTATATTGTGATTAAAAATTACTAATTATGCTCATACTAATTCACCCCCCCTCTTAGTATTCCAACAATTGGTATCAGAGCAAGTCCTTCAGGAAGCAGTTTAACCACTGGAAAGAGATAATCGAATACACTAAGATTGGAGCACCAGTGTTTTATGGTAAGAACTATACCTTATGGAATAAAAGGATGAAAACATTTTTACAGGAAGAAGGATTTGATGTTTGGAAATCAGCAGTAGATGGGTATACAACACCAGACACTCCCCCAATCGACAAAGATGGAAAGAAACTCAGCGAAAAAAACTAAAAGGAAAATGGTATTATTATGAGTAGTTAAGTTGATTTAGTATTTTTCAAACTTATGCATTGTGATAGTGCAAAGGATATTTGGGATAAACTCCAAAATATTTATGAAGGATATGTCAAATTTAAGGGATCTAAGCTACAAATTTTTAGAGCTAAGTTTGAATAGTTGAAAATGAAGGATGATGAAGTCATTGCATCCTACATTCTACAAGTTGACGAAATAATTAACACTATTAATGGATTTGTTCAAAAGATATTGAGGTCTCTTCCTATGATATTTGATCCTAAAATATCATCCCTAAAAGAAAGAGTATATCTCAGTACATTGAGCATGGATGAGATACATGGAATATTTACTGCCTATGAATTGAGAACAGAACAAGAGAACCAAGTCATGAAGGAAGCAACTTTCAAGGCATCCAAGACGATAAAGAATAATATCAAGAAAAATTCAAAACCAGGTTGCAATTGTAGTGATGATTCAAATGAAGATAAAGAGATAGATAACTTCATAAGGAAATTACAGAAAGGAACCGACAAGTATAAAGTTATGCTTCCATTGAAATTTTTTAATTGTGGTGGTATTGGTCATTTTGCTTCAAAATTTCCTCATAAGAATAAAGACAGTGATGAAGAAGAATTTTCTAAAAGGGAAAAGAAATATCAAAAGGGAAACAAGAGAAGAAACAAAAGGAATTTCTTCAAGAAAAGTTTCTACTCAAAGGAAAACAGTTCCTCATCAGACAAGGAGGATAATGACAGTGAAATTCATTCAGAAAGAGTACTCTTCATGGAAGTAGAAGATGATTCCAAATAAGAAGGTGAATTTCATCTCATAGAAGAGCTAATCAGTGCATTAGAAGAACTTAGGAAGGAAAGAAAGAAAAACAAGTCACTCAAGACAAAGTTAAAAATGAAAGAGGGATCTCATAATTCCAACTCTGAAGAACTAGAGCAGATGATCATGAGTCTAAAAATTCAAATAGAAGAAGAGAGAAGAATTGATTAAATAATTAGAAGTCAATTAGAAGAAAAGGAGAAAACGATTGGAAGCTTGGAAGCAAAGATAGTCTCTTTAAGGAAAGATCTCCAGAAGAAAGATATGCAGCATAAGAGAACCAAGATATTGGATCAAATAATCAGCAGCCAATTACCATCCGATGACATATTTGGACTAGGATACCATCAAGTACAGAATGAGAAAGGATCAAGCTTCAAGACAATAGAAAAGGAAGCAGGAAAAAGAAGCTATGTAGAGATTGTCAAAGATTCTGTCAAGAAGTAAGAATACATGCCCCCCAATAATATCATTCTAGAAATAAAGAAGACTCAGGAAGACGAATTTAGAAGGAGTGCATCACAAAGAAGATCATCTATTCCCAGGTATCGAATATTATTTTATGGTTATTGTTTTAATTATGCTAATTTTGGACATAAATTTATAAACTGAAGGGCCTATGCCAATAATCAAAGCAACTATGCAGGTTACTTGAATAATTCTTATCCCAGAAAATTTTATGAAGCATATAGAAAAAACCAAAAAAAAAATCGGTTCATTGAGCAATGAAGTAGAATGCTACAAATGCAACAATTTTGGACACATAGAAAAGAATTGCAGATTGACTATTCCACCCAGTGAATCAAAGAAAAACATTAACAATCAGATGTCATAACCACAAGATATGTGGAAAAGAAATAAGAATCAATGCTCACTTGATCTACAAGCCCAACACAGGAAAAATGATTGGTATGTTGACAGTGGTTGTTCAAAGCATATGATAGGTAACAGGAATAGGTTTATACTCCAAAGAAAGAGAGAGAGATGGATCAATTTCATTTGGAAATAATCATTCAAATAAAGTTATAGGTATAGGCACAATTAATCTTGGAAGAAAAGATGCAATGGAAGAAAATGTTCTGTTGATCGAAGATATGAAACACAATATGTTGAGTGTAATTCAAATGTGTGACCAAGGACACACACTTTAGTTTGACTCAAAGAAATGTGAAATTAAAAAGAAGGATCAGGCAAGTTAGTGGCAACAACGGTAAGGACTCTGAACAACATATATGTTTTGAATGAAATTGGAAAAGAAACTTGTTGTTTAGGAAAGGAAAATGAATGTTGGCTCCAGAATAGAAGAATGGGTCACATGTACATTGAAAATGTTGTCAAAATTAGTAGAAAGGAAGTAGTAAAAGAAATGTTTGAAATTTCAAAGCCATTGAATACTCTATGTAAGCATTGTCTACAGGGAAAATAGACTAGGACCAAGTTCAAATCAAAGGAGTACTCAAGGACAAAACCATTGGATATTGTAGATACCAATCTATGTGGACCAAAGAGAACAAAGGGATTAAATGGTAAACAATTCTTCATGTTACTGATTGATGACTATAATTTTCTTTCTCATGAAGAAGTCAGAGGCATTCAAACACTTCAAGTTATACAAAGAGATGGCTGAAATAGAAACAAACTTGAAAATCAAATGTTTGAGATCATACAATGGTGGAGAGTTTACATCGAAAGAATTCATGGATTTTTGTGGAGAACATGGGATAAAAAGGTAATTCTCAGAAGCCAGGACACCTTAGCAAAATGGAGTTGCTAAAAGAAAGAACATGACAGTACAGGAAATGGCCAGAACCATGTTGAAAGATTCCAATTTGGGTGACATCTTTTGGGCACAGGTACTACATACAACAGTTCATATCTTGAACAAATGAATGCTCATAAGTAATAGTGATAAGACTCCCTATGAGCTATGTAAAGAAAGACTGTAAAATGTGAAGCATTTTAGAGTATTTGGAAGCAAGTGATATATCAAAAGTGAATATGACAGGATTGGAAAATTTGACTCCTGAGTTGACAAAGGCATATTTGTCAGGTACTCAAGCAAGAGCAAGGAATACAAGTGTTTCAATCTGAGACTCAACAGAATAGTGGAAAGAATCAATGTACAGATTGATGAGACATGTGTACAAAATCCCAAAGGAGAAAGCAAAGACTCAACAGAGCAAGAAGGAGAAGAGGATTTGAAACAAGAAATAGTAGTAGAAGAAGAAGAAGCAAAAGATGAGGAGCAGCCAAGAAGATGACCAGAAAAATATTCATATATCTCCCAAAAATCCTAGCCTACGAGTGGAGAAAAATCATCCATCATAATAGATAATTCGGAATAAACATGAAAGTGTTTAAAACCGAAGAAAATTGCACTCACAAAAACAAAGACATCTAGCACTGTTGTCCATGGTTGAACCCAACAACTTTGAAGAAGCCAACACTATTGAAAAATAGATCAAATCTATGGAAGATGAACTGGATTAGATAGAGAAAAAAGAAAAATGGGAACTTGGTCCAAGGCATAAATATAAGAATGTGATTGGCACAAAATGGGTATTCAGAAATAAGTTGAACGAATATGGACAGGTAACTAGGAATAAATCAAGGTTAGTATGCAAGGGATATGCTCATGTTGAAGGAATAGATTTTAAAGAAACTTTTTCACCAGTTACTAGAATGGAAGCATTCATATTGATCTTGGCTTATGCATGTTCGAAGAAAATCAAAGTATATCATATGGATGTAAAATCAACCTTCCTAAATGGATAACTAGAAGAAGAAGTCTACATCGAACAACTAGAAGGGATTCTACTGTCAGAAAAGGAAGATTATGTTTGCAAATTAAAGAAGGAACTGTATGGACTCAAACAAGCCCCCATAATATGGTACTCAATATTGGACAGGTATCTACAAAAACAAGGGTTCATAAAAGGAAATGCAGACAACAATCTCTACATAAAGGTAAATCAATATAATATGTTGATAATTGAAGTTTATGTTGATGCCATTATTTTTGGAAGTGATGATGACAGGATGAGTCAGAAATTTGCTAAAGACATGCAGAATGAATTCAAAATTTCATTACTTGGTGAGTTTTTTTTTTTTTTGGGACTCCGCATATGTCAAAAACATACAGGTATTTTCATCTCCCAGACCAAGTATATCAAAGAAATGATAAATAAGTTTGGAATGGTAGATTGCAATCTCGTAAGTACTCCCATGCAGACCAGTTGCAAATTGAGAAAAGATGATCAATCCAAGGATGCAGATCAGAGACTCTACAGATCGATGATTTGAAATTTACTCTATGTGAAAACATCGAGACCGGATGTGATGCAAGCAGTTGGACAGGTGGAAATATTTCAAGCAGCACTGAAGGAAACACATGTTATGGAGGTAAAGATAATATTCAGATATCTCAAAGGAACAAAAGACTATGGATTATGGTATCCAAAAGGGAATGATCTATCTCTAGTTGCATACACAGATGCAGATTGGGAAGGAAGTGTTGATGGTATAAGAAGTACAATTGGAGCAACCTTCTACTTGGGTGATTTTATGGTATCCTGGTTGAGAAAGAAACAATCTTCAGTATCGTTGTCCATAGAAGAAGTAGAGTATATTGCAACAACAATATGTTGTTCACAGGTTCTCTGGATGAAGAAAACTTTGCAGGACATACAAGTGTAATATGATAAGCCTATTTTGATATTCTATGATAATACCAATGTTATAAGTATCTCTGAGAATCTAGTGATGCATTCGAAGAAGAAACACATTCCGATCAAGTTTCAATTTCTACGGGAACAAGTTACAAAAAAGAACATAAAGGTAGAGTATGTTGGGACAAAATAATATATAGCATATATCTTCACCAAACCTCTTCCGAGGGAGACTTTTGAGTATCTTCGATAGAAACTTGGAGTAGTTTCAGCCCCACATTGATCTACATGGTAGTTTCCACAGTAAGACAGGGGGAGAGCATCATTAATCATGAAAGAATTGAATACTTTTGAATGATTTTTATCATATATTTTCAAGAGGAAGCACCATGTAGAGAAACATTAGTAGAGATCATGGGCTTAAATACAAGGGGATCATCCACAAGGAGAAGTCACCATTTTCCATTGATGACAAAATAAGAGAGATAAATAGAGGCATGAAGACAAGGGGATCCAACATGGGCAAGAGAAGTGTGGTGTCTAAGTGTTTCCATCAATGCCAAAGGGGGAGATTGTTGAAAGATTAATTAGTTGTTGAAAGTTGTTGAAATATTAATTAATTTTTGAAAGAATAATTGTTGAAATATTAATTTTCATTAGATTGGTTTTCATTGATGTCAACCCTTGAACATGATCTTAACAAGTTGAATGTTGAATTAAAATAGCTATAAACATAAGTTAACAAGTGGCATGTCAGTTGCATGAGATCCTCATTAGAAGATAACAAGTTGCATCAGAAGTTAACAAGTTGCATTTCAGTTGCATGTGCATGTCAGTTTCATGAGATACTCATTAAAACACAGAGAAGATTCATTTGGAGATTACTTTTGTGAATCACTTTTGAGAATACATGTTGGAGATCTGAGGTAGTAAGTTGAAGATAAAGAATTCTAATGAATTAAGAAGTTTGCAGGAGCCAAGAGTAAGAGAAGAAGGTTCAGAAAAATATTCTTTGAGTAAATCCATGGATTTCAAGAGGAAAAGTGCATACATCTGCTAGTTGTGGTGAGGAAAAGCACAGATACCCACAAGCAAATAGTGCAGAGGGTTGCAGACCTATGAGGAAATTTATGAAGATCAAGGATCTAAAACTCAGGTCAGCTACATGATTGAATGTATGTCTTCTTGTTTGTGTTAGGGTGAGTATTCTAAAGAAATAGGGAAGACATATGTCTTAGTGATTCATAATCATTTGATTTGGAGAATTTTCTTGTGGATCTTGGTATGAGGTGTGTGTGGTTGTAGTCTTGATGAGATATTGATATCAGTAGCAGCAACAAAAATATCAGAGACAACAACAACAACAGGTTATCAGTAACAAAGGTGGTGACAGATTGGTCTACATTTATATTTCAGGGCGGTTGGATGGGGCAAGGAAAGGGCATTGTAGCCTCCTTATGG
The DNA here is from genome assembly GCA_009831015.1 of Picea engelmannii. Taxonomy (NCBI): domain Eukaryota; kingdom Viridiplantae; phylum Streptophyta; class Pinopsida; order Pinales; family Pinaceae; genus Picea; species Picea engelmannii. The sequence continues at coordinate 356,677 of ML796981.1, forward strand.
TTGGAGCCAGTAAATTAGGGAGTTGGAGCTTCCTTCAGGTTGCAACCTGTAAATAGGGGGTTGAAGCCTCCTTCCAGTTATAGCTGGAGAAATAGGAAGTTAGTGCTTCCAATGAATGTACTATTTTGATAAATAAGAAAATCATTCTTTGATTTTCTCCCGCATTGGTTTTCCACGTAAAATTTTGGTGTATTGTGTTTATGTGATATCTATGCATTGAATTATGATGTTTTGAATTCTCATGATATTATTGGAGTTTTTATATTGTAATTAAAAAGTAATAATTTTTCTCATACTAATTCACCCCCCCCTCCCTCAGTATTCCAACAATTGTTGGCAATCTATTGTGTGTTGTCGTGCCAAAAAACCGTCATTTAGGGCCTTAAAACAACCCCAAAACAGAAAAAACCGTAGAAAAACAGCCAAGATGGAAAATTGTGTTTTGAGCCAGTTGGACTAAGTGGGTGGCCATTGATATCCACCTAGATCATTTTCAATTCTAGTTTATTATGATATCTTAAGAATTTGGTACATAGCACTAAAATAATCCATTAACCTAAGGATGATTTTAAAATTAACTTGTTCACAATCTACAAAGTCCTAGTACTTCTCAAGTGGAAAAGCTCCACCAGAAAAGCTCCACTAACTCAACTAACTAATTAAACTAACTTTGTAGTTAATGAGTTTATGGATTAAATAATAACTTAGATATACATCCCCATTTTTTCCTCTTGAGAACCCTATGAGGGTGTTTCGAGTGTTATTGTTAGGATTGAAAATTCCTCTATGAATGGACCCATCAAAACTTAACCACATTCTTTCCTTGTGGTTGAAGAAGTCCCATGTTTTATTCTTCATTAATGAATGACACTCATAAGCCATTGCATTCTTCCATTTAGGTCATCCATGTGCATTTTCATATGTATTAGGATCGCATGCCTCTAGCACACATGCCATTAGAGAAACACCATCACATTATTCTTGTCTTCTAGTCTTCCTTAATTCATTAACATCTCCTACATCATCACCTGCAACTTCAATTATCTTAGTTTCCCATATAGGAAGACAAACTCTCTTTGTAGGAGTACTTGCACCAAAATTTTATTGAGTGTAATGGTTAGGTGTTCCAAAACTTGTGGTCAATTATTTTGTAGATGGTTGACTATAAGTTGGTTCTAGTACATGAGTCAACTATCGAGTTGATAGTCCTATGTAGTAGTTAGTCGATCAAAATTTTTGTAAAATATCTAGTGGATCACTACATAACAAGCTAGAAGATGAATTTAACATACTAATACATGAGGTATTTTCATCAAATAAAACATCTCTCTAAAAATAATTTTATGTTTGACTGGATCAAACAATTTGTAGGCCTTCAACTCTTTAGAGTAACCTATCATAATAAAACCATGACTCTATGCATCCAACTTCTTCCTTTAATCATCTATAATGTGAGTCTAGGTTATCCATCCAAAATTCCTAAGGTGTCCAAATAAGGTTTTTGTCCCACTCTATTTCTCAAAATGGGTCATATTACATACAAATTTGGTTGGAATCAAGTTTAAAAGATGATTTGTGTAGTAAATAACTTCTACCGAAAATCTAGTTAGGAATCATTTGGCTTAAAGAAAACAACGTTTCATTTTGACCAAGGTCTATTTCTTCCTTTTAGAAACATCATCTATTGAGTTGTTTAAAGAAACAATATCTACCAAGAGATACCATTATCTGACAAGTAGCTTTCAAATGCCTTGACAACATATTATCCTCCATTGTTTGATCTTAAGCATTTCATATGTTGGCTACATTGTTTTTCATTTAGTGCCCTAAATTCCTTCAATTTTTCAAAGACATGATCATTATTCTTTAATAAATATACCAAAGTATGGAAAAGTCATCAATGAAATTCAAAACATACCTTGCACCTAATATTTTTGGTTTTTTTAGGGAACACAAGCCACTATGGAAAAGTTTCAATTGTGTATTTTCTCTCCAAGCCTTCCCTATTTCAAGTGTAGCCTGGTGATTCTTTCCAAGCACACACTCTTCACATATGCCATGAAGGGGAGTGACCATAGGTATTATAGTAACCATGTCATGTTTTACCATAATTTTTGTACTTCATAAATTTATATGTCTGAGTCTTTCATGCCAAATTATTCTCTGGTCATCAATAGTTTATATGAGTGGAGTGGGTCCTAGATATTTTATAGGAAAGACACAAAAATTATATTGTATGTCCTTAGGGTAAAGAAAACCATTAGAAACAACCAGAAATTTATCATTCATATCTTTCACAACAAACTTATTTGGCCAAAATTCTATCATCTTTCTCATTTGAGTTAGTTGGATTATATATAACAAATTGACACTCAAACTAGGTACATGATACACTTTAGTGATCACACCTTTATGACATTCAATCTTTCCACAACCAGCAACATTAAGTGCATAATAATTTGGTACAAAGATTTATTTGCATATAGCCTAACTTAATGAAGAAAAGAGAGAAGCACTTTTAGCCATATGATGGGTACAACAAGATTCAACTATCCACTCACGTTTAGAAGTGTGAACATTAAAGGCTTGAGAAACACTAAAAAATGTATAATTATATGCCTTACCTTTTGAAGTTTGATGTTGCAAGTCATTCAACCATCCAATTGGCATGTCTCCTTCAAGCTTCTTCACTTTCTCCTGTAATTATTTAGTCTTCTACTAGAAACCCTTCTCCATATGTCCTAATTTTCCACAATAACTATAGGTAATCTTATTCCTAACCTTCTTAGCCAAATTATAATCATCGTGTTTATTTTTAATGTTTAGGTCGATCTGATATTGGGCTTGTTGCTTAACCTCAAGTTTCCCTTAATCAAACAATTTTTCATTTTCCCTAATAAGAAAACTACATAAAGGATTAGGAATAATCCTTTCCATCTTCATTTTTTGGAATCCCAACTAGCACAAACTATTGAACATGATTCATCATAGGGTGTTTTCGTATTCATTAGGATCAGTTCTATGACTGGACCATTTTTGTTAAAAAAAAATTCTTTACATTCACCCAATTTCAACTAAATATCCTTTACATGATCTAAATGATCTTCAATTTTTTCAAAATAGAGAGGATTAATAGATATTAAATCTTGAATTTGCATAACCTACCTTTTGTCGGTCTTATCAAACATATATTTTATCTTATTTCAAATAGGGTTTTTATCTTGTTCAAAACTTCACTTGGATAGTCGATCCTACTTGTATGAAGATACTCTCCTTGGAGATGTATGTTGTTATAAATCATATATCCTCAACCTTATTCCCATAGATGACAAACTTCAATTTATCATCCTTTGATTTTGAAACCACAATCTTTGTAAACTACCAAAGTGCCTTACTCTTCAATAAATTTTCCATATATTGTGCCCACACACCAAAATTGTGGCCATTCAAAACCCTAGGTTCTTCCTTGGAACTCATTGTATTGATATATTTATCTAAACCTTGATTCAGTATGAAAATCCATGCTAGATAACTCCATAAGGCCATCTTTATATATCACCAAAGTGTAAATAACTCCCTTGAGGTAATGAATGCGTGGTCCAGTTTGACTAACCATATCATGTATCAAACTCCTTGAATTATACCTTGACCTATGCACCATTCAACTGCCATGGTCAACCAAACCAACTAGTCAAATCCCATGCTAATTTTCTAGACAATTACTGATTTAAGTCTCTTAGTTGATGCTTAATTATTGAATGAAAACCTCCAAAAGATCCAAGGTTTTGTTGAACATATTGTTCAAACAAAAAAGAAAGAAATACATCAAGGAAAAATTTAGACTTTAGAAGGGATATTTAGAGTAGGTCGACCCCTTAAGAACGGTTGTGTCATGCCCTCACAGTCAGTGCCTGGGGAAGAAATGATTTTGTGCACCCAAGTCTCCTAGTAGCTTTAGGACCGCACAACACCACAACTTTTCCAACTCGATGGTGAGACCAACCCGAGTGTATTGGACTCGAATTACGCCTTCACTCTAACTCTTTAACATGTTACACTTATGTAAACATTTAACACTTATCACATTCAACATAAGTAACCAATACACACAATGTACATAGTTCAATATTGTGTAAAACCGAACAACCTCAACACATCCTAACACCCAAAGTATTGTTACAACATATAATTGATACAGTGAACAAGTAGCTCGTGAAAAAAACCAAATGTTTCATAAGGAGCATGTAGCTCAAAATAATATGCAATTCCTTCTCCTTAATATATCTTGTTGATGATACAACCTCTGTGTTGTGGTCGGGTCTCCTCCCTAGTCACAGACTTCTGTTGCACTGCTATCCATGTCGAACTAACCAAGTGAGTCACTCACCCAAACTCTTGGATGGGAAAGTCACCAAATAAGCTTGTTGACCTACACTAAAACTCCTTGTGCACTATCATCTACGTCTCAGTCACCACTTAACTCCAGTCTCCCTTCAATGAACCCATGAATCCACCATCATGGGTTCACTTCATCTGGTCATCGTGCTCCTACTCACACATTATCCAACTTCATGATAGCTCTATCACAGAATTCACTTTAGTTCAAGAATCCACCAAACTCACCATTGGAATTGTGAACTCTTTGTCACATAGACTTTCCAAGACCTATCCCCAACCACCTATGTTGACTTTGCATAGACCTACGCTCCTCTAGATCCAGCCTACCACAAACCCAGATTCATCCATTCTCTACCTTGACCATATACTGATACTTATCTGAATCTATGACTTTGGTTTTCTTGATCACTTGTGTGCCTTAGATCTGAAACACTTCTCCCATGTGCTTCACCTCCTTGAATTCTCATGTCAAATTCTTATATGCTTATCCCTTGAATGTATATTGATTTTCTCTCCTTCTCATCTATATATATGTGTCAAGTTCCCTATGTGTACTATCACATCTATTGGAAATTTTGGGTGAGCCGATCCATGTCACATTACTTGTGTTCCCACTTAGCCAATTCATCAAGGTGTGCACGCCCACATGGATCATCTAAATGACTCACCATGCACCCACACATTTGCCTTTTATTTTCCAAGTTGTCCAACTCAGTGCCCATATATTTTTTCAACTAACCCATGCTGGGGTGTGCACACCCCCTTGAATTGTCCCAACCGACTCATCCAAGTGTGTGTTCCCACATACTTTGTTTATCCGACTTTACTTCACCAAATTTGTGCATGAGTTGGTCATTTCCTTTCCCACAACTCTAGTTGAACTCCTTGTGCATCGTCAAAACTACACTCTAGCTTTCCTGATTGGTCGTTTATGTTGTAAGGCTTGTCGTGCCACATACTTAGCATTTTTTTCAAGGCATCACAGAGGGTCATATTAGCGGATGGCATGTTCAAGACATCCCTCTATTTTGATATAAAAGTATGTTGGGTGCATCATATGTTCACAATCGATGCCAAAAATTTAGTTTAGGAATGGAGTGAACATGTGTGTTGAGATCGGTGCCAAAGGCCTTACATCCTCCTTGATCCAGGAAGATCCAGAACACTCAAAATTTGATCATCTCAAATGTTCTCAAAAAGGCCTTCATTGTGTAGATCTTGGAGATATCTTTCCAACGATGCAAAAATTTCCTCAAACAGATTTTGTATGCAAAATATATGGCCAGTCAAATTTTTGGTCAAACATGGTCAAAGGTCAAAAGGTCAAAGAAAGGGGGTGACACGTGGAACCACTAGAATGGTGACATGTGGCATGTATGTACATGTCTATACAATTGAGTTGGAAAATTGACAGGGCAACCATACAAGTTCAGGTGGACCAATCAAATCTTGGCACGTGGCAAGTTCGTACAGGCTTAGGTGGACCAATGAGAGACCACCACATGGTAGTCTCCCATTGGTCTCTCATGACTCTTTTTTATCAAAAATTTTATGAGGTCGATTGGATTCGAACCCTCGACCTTCCATATAATAGTCCAACAACTTACCATTGTACCATACCGTGTGACTTAATAGCCATATGGAAAAAAAAATATTTAAGTTGTGGGTTGTTAATCGACGGAAAGGGGGGGTCGAGGGATAAGCCCGCGATTTTTTTTTCATGCCATATAACCAATGGAAATATTTGTGGAGGGTATTAAAACTATCCATCAATATATCCAAATGAACCATACTATATATATCATATGGTTGCAATAAAACATCAAAGGGGGAGAGGGCCATAGGAGTCGACCCCATGACCTCCTCCCACACATTCCAATTCCCTAATCAATACGCCCAAACTACCTCATTATACAAATATTCCACGGGATTTGGTTTTGATTTAATGCCATTAGTAACTCGAAGTTCAGACCATGGTCAGGTCTGTGGCCTATTTAAGACTGGGAACTGATCCCTAGGAAGTAGACATGAGAGTGCATATATTTTTGTGCAAGGGTATGGACAAGTGCATTGGGATGCATACTGAGTGGAACCATGATGGTGTTGTCTAGTTTTGTGTGTCATTGAGCACCATGTCCAAACATAGCCTTGTTTATTTTCATTTTTTTCATTTTCTCAAGAGGAGCATGACAATGATGTCATTTTTGTGCTAAGATGTTGTCTATGAAAGTATTAGTCCAAATTTCCATTTATGAGCACCATAGTGCATCATTTGGTGTGTAAAGAGGGTAAAATTGAGCCAGTTGAGAATATGGTCGAGTTTATACTCATTTTTCTTAGAATTTCGAGACGAATTCAATGGTAAATTCTATTTCTAGATTTGAGAAACAAAATTCAAGAGTGACTTCAAATTTGGATTTGTATGTCTATTTTCATTGTAATTTTAACATTTGAGATTAATGAAGAACAATCTCATTGTTGAAGGGGACTCATAGATGTAGCCTAGAAGAGGTGAAATCCGTCATCAAATATTGTCTTATTTTGTTCTTTTATTTTTTGTTGTGTCATCTCAAATAATTCTACAAATTATCATCTTTTCATGAAGATTTTGGATAAGAAAAGGTTCACATGTGTTATGAAAATATTTCAAATGTGATCAAGAATTATTCTGAATCAAGTTAGATGTTTAAACGTCTGTTTAAAGAATAATTTGACATATAAGGATTTTCAGATCAGGTTGGTATCAAAGTTGGTTTTGACAAGTATTTGCAAGTTGGTGTGAAAATGTCCAAGACTCGAGTTGGTAAAGATATTTGAAGGCTCTTAGCACAGATCTTGTGTTGCAGAGAACAACATGAGTACATCTATCATGAATTTAAGGCTCCAGAAGGACATTAACCGATAGATTCATAAGGAGAATTTTGAATTAAGGATGCAACTACAATATCTCGAGGAGGAGAAGCAGAAGCTTCAAGATCGATTGACATGTCACAAAGAATTCCATAGAGGTATTTTTGATGAATTGGAAAGAAATTTACATGTTAGGGACCATATATCGGTACCATTCGATGAAGCTAGGAAAGTAGAGAATGAAAAGTCTCCAATACAATAGAGACTATCTTCTACAAAAGGTATAACCGAGGAAGATAATTCATCATATTCTTCTTCTCCTCGTCAAGATGGAGAATTATCAAGGATGGTTGAAGCAGGGAGAACTTCAAAAGAAGAGGACCTTCATAAGCAGATAGTCTTACCTTCCAGGACATGGAAAGGTAACAGATGCAAGGCATCTCCAGGAAGAGATGTGCATTCTAAAGAGGGAATGAATACATTTCCCATTAGTAAGACTGGTATGAATTTATGGTTTGTGTATCCATGTGTTTCCTATGGAACTAGTAACCATGATATGGAGAAATATAGAAGAAGAAAATCCTTGCAAGAAAATACATCCAAGAAGAAATATAAAATTAAAGGTCATTTTCCAAGACAAAAGAAAAGGGGGAATGACAAGAAGGGATTGTGGTTCCAAGATGGAAACAATAAATTCTACTCTTATTGTGGTAAGAGTGGACATAAGATAGAGAAACATTGGACACTTTATCCACACTTATGTCTGAGGAAGAACCAGGAATATGTAAAGGTGCTTACAAGAGGACATGTAGCAACCTCAAGTGAATTTAATAGTCTTGTTGAAAGATTCGAGAAAGAATACTTTTTAATGGTTGGTATTAATAGTGTAATGTATGAAGATATTGAGTTATGGTTCATGGAGAGTGTCTCATATTTACACATGACAGGAATGAGATTGATATTCATTACTTTCTTAGATATCGACACAGATTGCTATGTAGAATATGGAACTAACACCAAACAAGCAGTAAGAGGGTTTGGATATGTAATATTATAGCTCAAGTCGGGAGGATTTCTGGGAATAGAACATGTGTTGTATGTTCCAGATTTGAAAGTAAGCCTACTCTCAGTTTCATATTTTGAAGATGAAGGATATCTAGTCGCATTCCAGTTTGTACATGTACTTGTGTATTCAAGGGAAGCTACTCAAGATAAACTATCTTCGACAGAGAAGGAGATGGGAGTGGATGTTGAGTACATGATTCAGATTTGGATATTGTGAATAATAGAATCAGTGAGAAGACTTTTCTGATGAAGGAATCCATGAGCCAAAACTGGAGCTAGAGCTAAATTTGCGCCAGTAGTCAGAATCTAGAGTCAGAGCCATATTCCATAGAAGTAGACATAAGTACACTGATCTAGATTGGTTTCCTTAAGCTTTTGGAAGTTCAAGAAGGAAATCAACATCTATATCTAAGATCCAAGATCCAATATAGAGATTCAATCCAAAGTGAACAAGTCCAAGATAAGAAATAGTACCAGAATATTCAGCAAGGTGGAAGAGTGAAAAAAGATGTATCATCACTAAGTTATTGAATAAGATCATTTAAATAAGGTGGAGGAGTGAGGGAGAGTTATCATCATTGAGTTGTTGAAATATTCATACTTTTGGAGGACCAAAAGTTCTTCAGTGGGAAGGTGTGATTCAGGAGGATCTGGAACACTCAAAGAGGTCTAGGAGGATCCAAAAAAGCTCAAATTTTGACCGTCTCAAATGTTCTCTAAAATGACTTCATTGCGTAGAGCTCGATGATAGTTGTTCAATTGCACAAAAATCACCTCAAATAGAATTCATATTCAAAAGATATGGCCAATTTATTTTTTCGTCAAACATGATCAAAGGTCAAAAATTCAAAGAAAGGGGGTGACACATGGCACCATTGGAAGGGTGAAACATGGCACGTTCATAGAGCTGAGTTGGAAAAGTGACAGGGAAACCATAAAAGTACATATGGACCAATCAAATCTCGACACGTAGAAATTTTGTATAGGCTTAGGTGGACTAGTGAGAGACCACCACATGATAGTCTCCCATTCGCCTCTCACAACTATGGTTTATCAAAAAAATTATGAGGTTGACCAAAGTCGAACCCTCGACCTCCCATACAACAATCCAACAACTCACCATTGTACCATACCATGTGACTTAAGAATCATATGGAAAAACTTTTATTTAAGTTGTGGGTTTTTAATCGATGGAAAGGGGTGTGGGGGGCAAGGGTTAAGCCCCTTGACCATGATTTTGTTTGCATTCCATATAACCAATGCCAATATTTGTGAAGGGGGTTACAACTTAACGCCACTATATCCAAACAACCCATATTATATATATCATATGTTGCAATTAAATGCCAAAGGGGGAGAGGTTCATGGGAGTTGACCCCGTGACATCCTCCCACACTTTCCAATGCCCTAACCACTACACCTAAGGCACCTCATTATATGGAGATTCCATGGGATTTGGTTTTGAGTTAATTCCACTGTCAACCTGATGTTTGGACCGCAGTATGGTCTATGGCCTATTTAAGAATGGGCATGGATCTTGAGGTAGAAAATAGTTGAGTGCATAGATTTATGTGCAGGGGTATAGACAAGTGCATTATGATGCATACCGAGGAGTGGAACCAGGATGGTGTTGTCTCGTTTTGCATGTCATTGAGCACCATGTCCAACATAGCCTTGTTTATATTTATTTTTCTTTTTTTCTTGAGAGGATCATCATGGTGATGTTATTTTTGTGTTAAGATGATGTTTATGAAAGTCCTAGTCCATATTGTCATTTATGAGTGCCATAGTGCATCGTTTGGCATGTAAAGAGGGTAAAATTGATCCATTTCAGAATATGGTCAAGTTTATACTCATTTTTCTCAAAATCTCAAGAGGAATTCAATGGTAAATTCTATTTATAGATTTGAGCAACATAATTGAAGAGTGACTTCAAATTTGTCTTTGTAAGTCTATTTTCATTGTAATTTTGACATTTGAGAATAATGAAGAACAATCTCATTGTTGAAGGGGACTCAAATGTGTAGCCTAGGAGAGGTGAACTTTGTCATCAAATATTGTCTTGTTTAGTTATTTTATTTTTGGTTGTGTCATCTCACATAATTTTGCAAATTATCATCTTTTCATGAAGTTTTTGGATAAGAAAAGGTTCACATGTGTTATGCAAATCTTTCAAATACAATCAAGAATTATTCTTAATCAAGTTAGATGTTGAAATGTGTTTTTAAAGAATAATTTGGCATCTAATGATTTTCGGATCACTCCTCCACTCCAAGTTATTTCTATCCCAACAACCTCCAACACTACTTCTTGTATTATGGTCACCAGTCTTGACTCTCACTCTGAGAATTCAGCTTCTTCCAAGTGTTTTTTTCTTTGCAACATACCACTACTTCCATACTTTGACTATTCCTGGCATGCATCCGCATATTGAGCTCTCACATGCCTTGTATTGATTAGGTAGCTAGTCCGTTTGTCGCATCCAATTCATGAGAATGCACTTATCCATGCCACGAATCACTCTTTTATGCTTGCAATTATGTCTTCACATCCAAAATCTTAGGCTATTGTTCTCCTCATTGTTCCCACTCATGTTGTTGTGCCTCTTCTCAAGGAACTTAGGCCTACATTTCCTCCTCCAAAAATGTTCTTATACTCTACATGGCTTAGTACACAATGTAAGCCTAGTAATCGCCTCTAAGGTTACGGGAAAACATCATGCACGATTTATGTTCAGTTCTCAGGTATCTTAATACTATCAGACCCCCTTCGATGAAAATCCCAACTCTTTAAGTCATTTGATTGTCAATTGGAAGTCATATATCCCAATGGCCTTCTTGCAAAAGTTAACAATTGTTGCAGGATCACGATCTTCTCTCCCTTCCTCCTTTGCATTGTCATCCAAGTCAAAGCTAGAAAATTCCTTCGTGCACTGTCCATTTCTAACACTTGGTTCGGTTGCTTCATGTAGGTTGTTGGACTTTCCCCTGCAACTTCCTGTATTTGGTGGTGACTTCAGTCACATACCCCATTATGCATTCTCCACAAGTGTGGCAATGGTTTCTATCACCTTTCCTTCTTGTGATGTTTGTTGAACCTACATTCAACCCATATTATTTATGATAGCTTTCACTAAATTCTACATGTTCACCAATTTCCAACCTCCTCTACCCATGTTATTCAAAGAAGCTACAATCATATCTCCCTCTATTTGTTGCATCTTGTTGTGAGGCTTGTTACCTTAACTAAATTCATCTATCAGATTGACAGTATAAATTCTTGATATCCACCCAAGATTACTTTCCATAACCATAGGTGCACTTGATACCCCAACCTTTACCAAAAAAACCAAGTGATTTTTGGAGATCAAGGGGACTGCTTGGAAAGACTTGAAAAAGTCTTGTCCCAAGATTATTACATGATTATATAGTGGGACAACTATTTGATCCAAGATGCCAAACTAGTCTCCTATACTTATATGGGTTGAAGAAACTATTCTTGGTGTTGGATTCACCATAGAGTTGGTTGCCTTATACAGACCTATGCACTCCTCTAGTTTGCAGTGAAGCGACTTAATAATTCGCTCTCCTATGAAATTTTGTGTTGTGTCGATGTCAACTAGTGTTGCAATATTCAACGTACATACTATTTCATTCACAAAACGAAGAAATTTCTCATCCACGTCCTACAGAGGTTCCCCATTCCCCCCTTTCTTCTCTCCATAAATTCCCCCAATTTTCTCAATGCCTCTAAGGATTATTTTGAAGAATGTTGAATCTAAATCATTCCCTCTGAAATTGCAGGCTTCTGTTTGTTTGATCTTTTCTAGACCTCATCCTATTTGACCAACTAAGATAACCTTCCTTTGTATGGATATTTCTTTGCAAAGTGGTTCTTTGTATAGAGAAGACATCCAACATTTCTACTATTGTCTTTGAGTTGTTGCTTCGTTGCACCAACTTCACTCCACTTGTATTGAGTTCCCTCCTTCTCAATCACCCCCAATGATGATAGTTGGGAGATTTTAGTTTCTTCTACCAAATTATGTGATGGTTGTGGATCATGCACCTTCCTTCTCATGGTATTTGTTCCACACTTGGTTGAAGTTGTTTGGGGTACTCCAAAATTGTTCTCCCAAACCACCTTCTTCTTTGGACAGTACTTATTCAAATGGTTCCAAAAACATGTGTCACACTTGATGGAAATGATGTCCTCAAACATGTTAGGCTACTTCATGATGGTGGTGTTAGTGGACATGGCTTCCTCCTTCTCGAACAAGTCTAATATTGGTACTTGGGAGGATTCAATGTTTGATCACAGAGAGTTCAGATGTTTTTCCCACAAGTCCCATCATGCAAATATCTCTCTCATATTCTCTAAGTTTCGATTGGATGCTTCCATGTCCATCCTCCATTCAACATCAAGGTGCTTCCTCATCAATTCATTGGCCTTGTTTCCCATATTTTACCCATCACTCATCTCGCACATCACACATCTTCTCCCTATTGAAACACCCCTATACTTCTCAACCACTACTAACTTGTGATCTTCAAAGTGAACTCTTCACCACTGTTTACTCGAGTTGTTCACAAACAAATTTGATCCAAACTATCATGCAAGCTCACTAAACTATCTCCAAATTTTTCTCTGATACCAAATATCACACCCTCACAACGATCACATGGGGTAGAAACAACTTGGTGCACCCAATTCTCCTAGTATCTTGAGGACCACGTAGCACCGTAGCTTTTCCAACTCAATGGTGAGACCAAACCAAGTGTATCGAGCTCTGTAACATCTCGCTCTGGCGCACTGAGCAAACTTATTCTTAGAGGACACTTGCTCGCAAGTGATCCAGATTATTATGCTATTAAAACATTTGATTTTGATTATGAAGCATTATGGGTTGATGACATGGTTTAACTGCATTGATATAGACAGGTGCTATTGACTCGGTTTTACTGAGTGTGCAGGATTTTGGACCTCGAGGATGCTAAGGCATTGATGGAACCCCTTGGACTCTGGATTGAGTCGGGGAGTGTACCATTGGGGTTTGATTGTTTCACTGTGATTTTAGTGCTTATGATTAGATGATTTGATATGGATATATTCTGACATGATTCATTGATGATGCAGGCTGACGATAGCTTGTCGACCAGACTCACATATGGAGTAAAGGGGTCACGCACGACTACCAGAGATGTTGAGGGAGAGGGGTGGTCAGCAGCCCTGCCACAACCTATTAGCACTCCCGCCGCGGCTCGAACTGTAGGCTAATGATTACCTAGTTCGAGAGGACCCACGATGTCGTGAGGGTAGACTGCGACAGTCGCTCACGATGATTCTAAGGGGTGTGCAATAAGGCGAGGGCCTTATTCCTTAGAGGCCCTTATTCTCCCACAAGTTCACCTGGAGGAGTATTGACTCCAGGGGTTATTGATGTCTACCAAGTCAATCAAGAGGCGAGTGGCACCCTTGGAGCACGTAGTGCATCCTGAAGGGCACATCGCACAAGGGAACAGTTGAGGCGAGTGGCACCCTTGGAGCACCTAGTGCATCCTGAAGGGCACGTCGCGTTGTTGATGATAGAGGAATGAACCTAGATGGACTTTGGACGAATAACGTGTTAAGTATTCTTAAAACAAATTCCCTAATTAAATGTCGCCCAATACGAAAAGTTAAGGTTTAAGTCTAAACTATGCTAGTGGTAAAATTTTATCTCTCTATAAATAATAATAATAATAATAAAAATAAAAACCACATGAATAATAAATATGACCTTCGTAAAATCTTGTAACATGAAGGGAGTAAGAAATTAATTGTTTAAAAAAAAATCTATTGAATTAAAAAAAAGGGGGGGGGGTTGGGGGGAATTAATTGTTTTATTACTTTGATAATTTAAAATATACTAATTAAATAAGAAAAGGGAAAAAGGGGTTAATTTCCACACCTGCCTTTTTGAGTTCTAAGTAAAAAGGGGAAAGAGGGAAAAATATAAAATATTGGGAAACTAGGAAAATAGGTAAACATAAAAAGGGAAAAAGGGGAACTTAAGGAAAAAAGCGGAAAGTCAAACTTAGTGAAGAATCTACAATTTAAGAGCTTTCTAATTTAAACTGAATTAGCAATTTAATAATAGGGAAAACCTTTAAAACCTGTAAGGGAATTTGGGGACACCTAGGAGTGCTTATAGGAGTAATTCTAGGTGGGTGAGGGAAATAAGATAATTAATTAATTAAATAAATTAATTAATGGAGGAATGTAGGGGATGGGTGACACTTGTACGAAGAAGAATTTTTAGGAATTTATTTTTAAAACTTTAATTAAATGAGATTTTAGGAAAGAAAGGAAGTTTGAAACTCTATATAATGAAGGAATGAGAAGGATGAAGGAGATATTCTGTTTGTGTAACGTTACGCTGCAGAAATATCTACTTGACTGATTTACTTGTGGGAGTTGGGATACCCAGCTCGGACAGGAGTGGTAGCTCGGCCTTGTGAGGCGAGCTGGGAGCTAGTCAAAATCTCTGGATAGTGTGTGTGGCCCCTTTGCGGCTCGGGGGGCTGAGGGGGAAGAAGAGTGCCCCTAGCATTGGCTGGGAGGTACCGGTGAAGTCTCAATGGTCGGCAAGCGAGAGTTGCACGAAGCGCGCGGACGTCACTCAGAGTGGGTGAACAGGCAACAATACTCTCTTTTCATTTTGTATAGTAGATGTTGTAGGTTTTAAAAGACCTATGGATCTCAATGCCCTGCTTTCCTGTGCGAGGATGATGAAGCAAAGGACGAACCCATCCTCCATCTACCTCTGTTGTTCATCATTGGCTGATTGTTGGTCATGTGCCTTCTTGCGTTTGAATACCTTTCCGTATTGTTCATTATTTTTCCACTGCAAGTATTCAGCCATGGAAGGTTTTTCTTTGCATTTGTTTGCAGTTCGTTGGTGAATAGCTCTGCGTCTTTAACCCATAGTTTACTCAGTGATTTATTAGTTCTGATGGCATTTTGCTCTGAGTTTTCGATGCACTAAAACCTCGAATATTTTTTTTTCTGCTTTTTATTAGATCTGATGGCTTTTATCCTTCGCGATTCAACACCTTCCTTGCTCTGCGCTTATAAATTTTGGCCTGCAGATTATTTTTCTCTGCAAATTAATGTATCTCGTGGGTGAATTTACACAGTGAACTTTACACTTTAATTACTACATTCTTCGGTTGAGATTAATACGTTTCCTTGAGTGCATGCTTTTGTCTAGACCGGATGCGTTGGAGCGTAAGTAATTCAACATCAATTTATATAAACTTTACCTCTACTCCCATAAGGTTGAGCGACCATTCTGGTCAACTGCATTTCTCCTCGCCATGATCAACAACACCCGTCGCTTTTAACTATGCCCGCGGCGCACCTACTTCTTCCAGCTAGCTTTATCTAACACGTCAATTCTACCTTCTTCAACAGGTTTTTGTTCTGCAATCGATCACATGATATGCACAGTTCTTTGTGTTTGGATGCTAAGGCACTGGTTTTTATGTTATAGGTTTGTTTCGCTGTGGCAAAAGTTGCAGGCTGAGATAGATAAATAGTCAAGTCGGCCATGTTTATTCACTTTCGGTTAATCAGTGTTTCATTTTAGATAAATAGCAACTTCGCATGATATTTTTTTTCATTGCCCGTCGGAATTAAGCGTCGAGTACAAGCAAGCTTGCGGCAAGCGGGCTAGTGCCATATTAGTATCCCCACCTCAACTGGTGCTGTCAATAACTTGCCCTTCAATATATATTTATTTATTTTTGTAATTCTATTTTAAATTTTTATTGGTCATGTTTAAAATATGTTATTTATAATCAATAATTAATTTTATTTTTTAATTTACCAATCAGTTTTTTTTACTTTTAATTACTTTATCTATTTGTCTATTTAAAGTTATATAAATTGATATTAATTACTTACTGGAATTGTATTTTACTGTGTTGGGGCGTGGTTACAGTGGATAGGGATGCATTTCTTGTGCATTGGTCACGTTATTGGTTTGGGGCGTAATGGCCTGGAATTCTGTTGGGATGACATTGCAATCTACACATCCTTTAAACCACATTTCATAACTCCTTTTTTACCTGGTGATTTTACCTTAACGCTGCATTTCATGACTCTTATCTACAGGGTGATTTTACCGGTTTTGACCGCGACCTTGATGTTTTACTTAGCGAACTATTGTTATGGTAAAACTTAGTTGTTTTGTTGGTAAATCTCAACAAGTGAGATGTTAAACTCAAATACTTCTCCCTTTTTCTTTTTTTCTGACCACGAATTGTGATAAACCAGTGTGATTTAAATCCTTTCTCTGCATTTCGAAATTGTACTTTTACCGGCATTTCCTTTATCCACGATTTTTCCCACTAATCCTTCAATTTACCACTTCTTGGATAGTAGAGCCTTGCCAGCAAATTCAAGTGTTACCCTGCGTTTTCTTTTCTCACTGCAATTTCTATCAATCATTCCAGCGAATTATTGCTTCACAATGAAATTTGTTTCTTAACTCAGCGATTTGATTCTTGATGCGTCTCCGCGATTCTGGTAAGGACTTCTAAAACGAACACATCGTTTTGTTGCATATTCTTCCATCAGCCTGCGATTCTATCTACCTGGCCAACTTTTTCCATTTCAATTTAAACTGTTAAGAAGGCGAATTTGGCCCTGGATTCTTATTGATCTCTGACTATTATTTTTGGAGAAAACGCGAATCACATGTCGTGTTAGTACAGTTGGGCAGCGAAACGTTTGTAGTCATAACTTAATGCTCGAGCTCACATTCTGACATATCCTCGTTTGTATTGAGAGCTTAATGCTCGCGCTCAGATTCTGACTTTTTCCTTGCTTTGTACGTAGAGCCTTCATGCTCACACTCGGTCTTTAATGACAGATTCATAGCTTTTATTAATGCAAGACTTATGTATAGTAGAGAGGGTGCTAAGTAAGTATGGTTAAGTAATTACGTTATATCAATTTTGGATTTACTATTAAATTAAGACTTAGATATTTTAGAGAGTGTGCTCAAATATGTGTGTTAAGTAAACAAGTTTATATTAATTTGAATTATTATGGCAAGTTGTAAATAATGTAATACTTAGATATAGAGAGAGAGAGTGGGTTAGAGGTTGTGAGAAAAATTGTTACTCCTTAATATAATCCATTTTCACTTAGTATTATGATGTTTTATTTATGATTGTTAACTTAGATAGTGCACTCTAAGGAATTAAGG
Source organism: Picea engelmannii (assembly GCA_009831015.1). NCBI lineage: Eukaryota > Viridiplantae > Streptophyta > Pinopsida > Pinales > Pinaceae > Picea > Picea engelmannii. The sequence goes on from ML796981.1 coordinate 374,246, forward strand.
CTTACTTGGGTGTTATCCTTAAAATAAGGCAAAGAGTTATAGAGTTTCCTTAGATTTATCATTTGGAAAATTACATGTTTATGTAAACTTGATATAATTACTTATAACTTGTTATTGAGAAGAGGGGAATGTTCAAGATCCTTTAGATGTATATAAAATAATAATAGAAAAGGATTGTGGCTAGATTTACATTTTTGGGAAAATAATATCTTATTAAATTAGTATAGGAAAAGAGAATGGTAGCTTCTTAATGACTTTTAGGTATTAAGTTATTGCTTTATTTTGGTTTCCATCATTGAGTTGACAGTGAATAGTTCAATATTGGGTTACCTTGTTGTTATGTAATGCGCTTGAATTCCCATATTTTAGACAGATGATTGATGCTGACCTTACTCTTGCGGAAATGGATTCTTGTCTTAATTGAGTTTTAGATTTAGATCGACGCGCAATCGGATTCTATGTATTAATGAATGATGGATCCAAATATTTAATTGTGTTATAGATTTATCAATGAATACTGGACTAACAACCTTTTTCACCATTAAATGTTAATGAATGATTGAGGTAGACTTTAGACCTCTTGCACTTATGATTGTAGGATGGGAGGATAGTCATTATATTCTTTATCTAAGTAAATGTTTATAAATTGCTTCAAGCTTCATGATGTGCTAATACACTATGTGTTTTATGTTTATGTATCCTTATGACTATATTGTTGACGTTATTTCCTATTGAAAAAAAAAAAATATTACCTGTTGTACATCATTTGGTGTTGTAACGTTAAGGGGTTGTCACAAGCTCGTACTATGCCTTCAGTCTAACTCTTTAACAAGTTACACTTTGTAAACATTTAACACGTATCACATTCAACATAAGTAACCAATACACACAATGTACACATTTCAATATTGTGTAAAATGGGGAAGCCTCAACACAACCTAACACTCGAAGTATAATTACAATATATAATTGATACAATGAGAAAGTATCTCGTGCAACAAACCAAATGGTTCACAAGGATCATGTGGCTTAGTGAAATATACAATGCCTTCTCCATCATATATCTTGTTGACAATACAACCTCTGTGTCGTGGCTAGGTGTCCTCCCTAGTCATAGAGTTCCATCACACCACTATCTACACCGAACTAATCGAGCGAGTTCCTCACCCAAACTCTTGAATGGGCGAGTCATCAAGTCATCTCATTGAACTACACCAAAAATCTTCGTACTCTATCTCGTACATCTCGGTCACAACTTAAATCTAGTTTCCCTTCAATGAACCCATGAACCTGCGATCATATGCACACTTCGTCCGATCACTGTGCTCCTACTCGCACATTGTCCAACTTTGTGCTAGACTCCACCACTGAATTCACTTTAGTTCAAGCATCCAATGAACTCATTATTATACTTGCAAACTCTTCATTTCACAGACTTTCTTGGACCTGTCCTCAACTGCCTCTGATGTCTTCACACAAACTTGTGCTCCTCTAGATCCAACCTAACACAAACCCAAATTCGTTGATTTTCCACCTTCACCACAAACCAATATTTATTTGAATCTCAGACTTCGATTTTCCTGATCACTTGTTCTCCTAAGATCCAAAACACTTCACCCATGTGCTTCATCTCCTTGAATTCTCATGTTGAATTCTTCTATTTGTATCCTTCAAATGTGTCTTGTTTTAGTCTCCTTCACGTCTATATATATGCGTCGAACACCCTATGCATATTGTCATGTCTATTGGAATTTTGGGGCGATCCAACTGACATTACATTACTTGTGCACCCACTTAACCAATTCACCAAGGTGCGCGCACCCAGATGGCTCATCTAGTTGAATCACCAAGCACCCACACATTTGCCTTTGATTTTCCAAGTTTTCCAATCGAGCACCCATATCTTCGTTCAAATGACCCAGGTCGAGGCACGTGCGCCCACTTGACTCATCCCAACCAACTTTTCCAAGTGTGCATTCCCACATACTTCGTTTAGCCAACTTTACTTCACGAAATGTGCACCCAAGTTGGTCGTTTCCTTACCCACAACTCTATCCAAACTCCTCGTGCATTGTTGAACCTACACTTCAACTTTCCTGATTGGTTTCTTATGTTGCAAGGATTTCCATGCTACATACTTAGTATTTTCACCAAGGCATAACCAAGGGACATATTGGCACATCGCATGCCCAAGACGTCCCACTCGTTCCATATACAATTTTGTGGGGTGTGTCAAAAATTCACAACCAGTTCCCGAACTTCGGTTTAAGCATGGAGAAAATGTGTGTTCCCAAGCTTGGTTTTAGAGGTCTTACAGGTTTCCCATGATTATTATGTCATTCAATTTTAGGAGTTTGGTCAACCCTCTAAAATACTTTTCCTAAAAAGTTTGTTTGAATTACAAAATCCTAACATAAGAAACAATGGGGAAAGGGGCCAAGATCTTGGGAGAATTGTCTAAATTCATGTAAAATTGGAACTTGTATGTGTAGGTTCTTTAGGTACGTAAGGAGGTTTGGTAACTAAATGGTGGAATAGAACCATAATACTAAATGATTTTTTTATACCTAATTTAGTTATTAGAGCATAACTCATCTCGATGGAGCTAGGGGAATATTTCTATGTTGTTAAAATTTATGGTCCATATGAGAATAGGGTGGAATTATGGCAGGCCTTGTTGGCATATGAATTATTTGGGAGGAATGGTATTATGGGAGGGGACTTAAATTTTACTATTAGTAGAGTAGAAATTTGGGGAAGTGCTTCTAGATCTAATCCCTTGGTAAATGTTTTCTTAAACAAGATAGAGGAGGTTGATTTGGTGGATGTGCAACCTATTAAAATAGTCCCTAATTGAAGGAGCATGAGAACAGATGATGCTAAAGTGGTAAAAAGGGTATATAGGTTATTGGTTTCTCAATTCCTTATGAATTTTTAAGTCAATATTAAAACATGGGTGGAGGTTGGTGGAGAATTCTATCATTTTCCATATTTTCTTCAGTTTGCATAAGAGTAGTACAATATTCCAATCCCTTTTAAATTAAACTCCACATAGTTAGAGGAAGATGACCTTGTTAACCTATTCAAATCAAAATGGAATGTTATAATGCCTCATTAAGGGATTATGCTAGTATCTAGTTTGCTTAAAATCTCAAGGTTGTATAAAAGACAACTTCCTCTTGGGCACATGCTAAGTGTATGAAAGATGAACAATGTTTAACATCAATTCAATATCAAATTCTTGAAATTTATGAAAATGATATAGAATAATGTATTGATCAGTAATTAAAGGAAACACTTAGGGCTTTGGAGAAAAATAAGAGGGGAATTTTAGTAGAGAATCTATATGGAGACTAAAGAGTAAAGCTTTGTGGTTGGCCAAGGGGGATGAGAACATGAAATTCCACAATTTTTCTAACTACATAAATAATATAAACACTATCTTAGAAATGAAGAGAGAAGATGGATCTAAATAAAAAACATTTAAGGGTTGAGTTAGGAGTGTTTCACTTTAAGGGGATATATAAGGAGGAAGCTTGAGCGAATAACATAAGTAGTAAACATGACCACTTTTTCCAAGTTTCATAGATGAGGTAGCCAATGAAAGGTTATTGGAGGAATTTTCTAAGGAATAACTACAAAGGTTCCTTCTTGTATTTCATAAGGACAAAATTTTAGGGTCATATGTTTGGACAATTGAGTTTTTCTTAGGATTGTATGATGTTATAGAGGAAGATTTGTTAATGGTAGTTAAGGAATCAAAAAGTATATGGAGGGTGTTGGGAGAATTCAATACCACTTTTCTTGCCTTAATTTGAAGAAGGAAAATTCTGACTCATTTGATGACTTCAAGCCCATCTACTTATGAAATTGTGTTTATAAGGGAATACCAAAATCATTGCATTGAGGGATAAGAAAATTCTTTTGGATTTCAATGGGTTTCTTAATGGAAGGAAAATACATAATGTTGTTGGAATGACACAAGAAGGGATCTGTATTCTATGAAAAGATGGAAATTATTAGCTATGGTATTGAAGTTGGACCTTTCTAAGGCTTATAATAAGGTAAGTTGTCTATATTTTAGGTTAACGTTAATTCACATTATCTTTTTGTGTGCATATGATGAATTGGACTATGGGGTGCTTGATGTTAGTCTCCTTTGTGGTTTTAATCAAAGGCCGAACTTCTAGTTTGTTCATACTTTCAAAAGGGATCAAGCAATGATGCCCTTTGGCACCTATGTTGTTTATGATCATATCTAAAGGATTAAATAGGGAATTAATGGAGACAAGAATATATAGATAATTGAAAGGTATTAATATAGGAATATCTCTTTATTTGACTCATTTTATTTTCTTGGATGACGTATTTTTTTTTGTCTCATACAGACATGAATATAAGTTAAAAAAAAATATAGAGTTATATTGCATAGTGTTGGTGCAGGAAAAATCCCCCTTTTTCCTGCAGTAGGGGTTACTTGATCCAGGTGGATATCGATGGCCACCCACCTATTCCAACTGGATCAAAATAGTTTGTTGGCAATTTACTATTTTTAGCAGCTTTTTGGGTCCCAAACTTCTAGGTCCATTTTGAGGGCCTAAACGACGTTTTTTTCACGATAGGGCACCTCAAGGAAGGTTATAGGCTTTGATTGAGATTGTGAAATGAATATCCTCATTAATACCTTTCCAACAAGCTATTGTTCACCCCAAATGAAGATCGTATGCCAAAGTTACGCCCCCAGGAAGTTGATAAACCAAACTACCCAAAACGGGGTCCACAAAACTGTTGGTTTTCATCTTCGAGGGTTAGGGTTTTGGATTTTATTTATGTTAAAAAGGCCTTTGGAGCCTCATTTTAACATCCATATTCTTGCGAATGAGCGTATCCATCACATCTCTTCTCAAAGATAAGATGCCACCACTATGTATTATTGTATCCCTGTGTTTATGGTTATATCTCTAATATATCTCTGCTATATTATTGGGTATATGATATATCTCAGTACATTTATTTATTATATCTCCACTCTAATTTCATGCCGAAAATAATCTGAATCAATACCCCCATTAAGAAGTTCCAATCAGACCTCTCACCATTAGGTATAGGGAACCCATCCAGATTCTGGACCGGCAGCCATTTTTGGTTTTGATTTTACCGGTTGCATCCTGATCCACCGATGAAGGTGTCCTAACATAAAGAATGAAATGAAAATAATATAAGATGCATGCATTTAGATGGAACTAAGGTAACTAAAAAGTAAACATAGAACCATCCATGTTCCTATCGAGGGCCTAGGAAATCATTCACACAGAGCAAAGACAAGAATATAAACAAACAACTGTAAACACAGAGTATAAACAAACAATTGTAAACACAGAGTAGTCTAGCATGTAAACAATCATTTATGGTTCTATGCCCATGAATTTAGACAATCAATCTCTGAAGAACATAAATAAGAATGTAACTATCATACATAAGAATAGTCTACAACATGAAGTACATTCTTACACAACCCAAGTGTTGAGAAAAACACAAATAAATAGTCCACAATACATCCAACACGAGAATAAAAAATCTCCAGAAAATAGCTTGGCCAAATGAGATTATCCTCATTAATAGTTCTAGTAATAGTACATGAAAAATCCAAGGAGTTCTTCTCAATTTTAGTTAACATCATATTCCCAAAATAGTTCATAAAATGTACAATGCTTGAAGAGCTCGAAAATTCCTTTCTTTGGATACAATCCCCATATTTGTTTAAGTTCAATGTCACTCTTGGCCTTCAACCTTCCCCCATGACCTTTCATTTACAAACTTTTTTCCTTATCCCTTTCATAATGATGAGATAACAATGACAACTAGAATGTTTATGATTTAATGTATAATACACAGTTACAATTCAAATTTGTCTTTCAGTGCTAGTGGGCCATCGTAGATTTTTTCCATAGTGCACTTCATCCATCATGGAGACTAGTCTGGACATGGGAACATGCTTCATTCTCATAGTTTGATATCTGATCATCGTGGAGTTTAGACTTCCTCTTCATCCATTTGAGTTTGATTCCATTTTGTTTCTCCTCTATTGTTGTGGCAATTGTTGTTGTTCCTGCTCCATCATCCTTGGTTGTAGATCACATTTGCAAGGGTGTTGTTGCATACTCAAGGGATTTCCTTAATCCATGGCAGTTGTTCCTTGGTGGTTTTCTTCTCTCACGTGCTACCTATCTAGATTGTTGAGTACAACCTTCTTTTGGCATTGGTACTTGGCACCATTCAACATGCAACAGATGAGTGAACTCAAAGTAACCTAACAATAAACTATTAAAACCATGCATTTGAACATATATAACTAAAACATTAATTAATTGAGAGTTCATATATGCTTCCATAAATTTCATTCGTAGTTCCTTTTCTCACAGTTGCGGTGTTGGGTTCTCCGGGGATTTTGACGATGTGTCATATATTAACCTTGAAAAATGTGAATAATTGATGAGAAATTTCTCAAATCATATAACTGTGAATTTGTAGATCTCAAAAATATATTTCCAATGGTATAAGGAACACATGAATAAGAATTTGAGTCAAAATATATGGCCAAAATATGAAAGGAAGTTTGGTAGGGTCCTATCTATGTTTTGGCCAAGTTCGTGGGAACTCCTTCTCTATGTCTAAAGAAGTTTCCAATAACTCCTCCTTTGGTTTTGGAAAAGTTTCCAACAACTTGTAGAGAATTTTTCAACAAGTTCCAGAGAAGTTTTCAACAAGTTCCAAAGAATTTTGTGGGAACTCCCCCTCTGTGTCCAGAGAAGTTTCCAACAACTGCTACTTTGGTTTTGAAGAAGTTTCCAAAACAATTTGAAGTTTTCAACACGTTCCAGAGAATTTTTCAACAAGTTTTGGAGAATTTTGTGGGAAATCCCCCTCTATGTCCGAAGAAGTTTCTAGCAACTCCTCCTTTGGTTCCGAAGAAGTTTCCAACAACTCCTCCTTGGGTTATAGAGAAGTTTCCAACAACTTCCGAAATATTTCATTGGAACTCCTTCTCTATGTCTGGAGAAGTTTCAACCAACTCCTCCTTTGGTTCTGGAGAAGTTTCCAACAACTCCTCCTTTGGTTCTGGAGAATTTTCCAACAACTTTTGGAGAAGTTTATGGGAGCTCCTCCTATGTTTTTGGAGAATTTTCCAACAACGCCTCCTTTAGTTCCGAAGAAGTTTCCAACAAATTCCAAAGAAGTTCATGGGAGCTCCTCCTCTGTGTCCAAAGAAGTTTTCAACAAGTTCCAGAGAAGTTCATGGGAACTCCTCCTCTATGTTCATAGAAGTTTCCAACAACTCCTCCTTTAGTTCCAAAGAAGTTTCCAACAAATCTTCCTTTGGTTCTGGATAAATTTCCAACAACTTCTGGAGAAGTTCATGGGAAATCCTCCTCTATGCCTAGAGAAGTTTCCAACAACTCCTCCTTTGAAGGAAGATCAATCAAAAAAAATTTAAGTGTCCCTTTTGTTGGAAAGAAACAACAACAGCTTGAGTTCAAAAGTCCGTAAATTTCTCATATGATGTTTGATTGAGGTGTCATTTTTTGAAATGTGGAGAGCGTGGAGAGACGCTTCCGGAGAGACAATTTACTATGCAATTCGAACACTCCACCAGTGTCCCAACTAATGAGGCTAGTTTGGGAGAGGAATTCCTAGCAATAGTTTTGACACTTCAGGGCCTCAAATTCAGATTTTGTTAGTTATATTGGAATCATAATCGCGTAAATCATACAATTGGCCTATTCAAGGGATGAAAAGTACACTTTGATGAACGCTGAAAAATAATGATAAAAAGCATTTTTTAATGAAAGTCTAGGTCTTGTCCTTGTTGTTGTTTTTATCAAATTTAGTTATGTGAGTTCCTTTGTCATTTGTGTTGTATAGGCTCTTGGTTCATCCATTGGAGCTGAGGTAACGTGTCAATGACATAAAAATTAAATCTGTTAAAACAACCAACTAATGTTCTAAGCGATTAGCACTGTTTAGGAGCCGAAAGGACCAATTTTATTCTAAGATGCATTTCATAGCTAGCATAAGACCTACAAATGTTGCATTTAACCCATATTATGATAGATGACACTTTCATGATCATTGTTAGTCATAAAATCAAAAAGCGCAAAGCGTAATGACAACTACTCGCGACACAAACAAAATTAATTATGACCACAGCATGAAGTAGATTAGGTGAGGTATGCGATCAATCATCATTTATCTAGTAAGACATAAAAATATCACTCATTGGAAATGACAGGAGCCTAAATAAAGGGAGTGGCAAGAAGGAGTTGAGTCAAAGGAGAATAGAAGAGGTCTCAATATGAAGGTGTATCTTGCATATCGGATTAATCTCAGCGATAGAAAGAAGAACCTAGATATGCTCAGTGTTTATGAGGGTTTGACATCCTTCTACTGGCGCATCAGTGAAAAAAGGTGGAAAAATCGTCAACGAACAATGCATCAAAGAGAGAGAGAGAGAGAGAGAGAGAGGAACTTTGTCTATAGGCGATGTATCGACGAAGATGAACGGAAGCACATTGGTGTAAGGTTGTGCGTGTCAGAGACAATCATACGAACATATCTGGTATACCATATGATAAATATTTTTTTGTTGGCTAAGTTTAGCAGAAGTTTGTCGGTATATCGGTGGTCAAGGAATGACGGTGTTGATTCATCGACGAGGAAATCACTAAATCACGGGTATTTCCTGTATCAACGGAGGAAGAAGGATGTTCATCGATACGCTATGTATAGGATAAGAAAGAGGGAACTCGTTGATACTTTATATCAGTGGGTCGGAGTGATTTGAAGAAACGTTGCAAGTGGTAAAGAATAGAGAGTGAGAAAGAAACTTGGGCTTTCTCATTTGCATGAGAGAGTCGAAGAGGCTTTCCACTAGAAAAGTTTAGTTAGGGGGGATAATTTCTTCTCTTAGGGAAAATATAAGAGAATAAATTAGGGAGGTTGTTGTTCGGGTAAAACAAATGGCGATGCACTGGGTGAAGACAAAATCTCTGCTAATCTTTCCTAACTTATGAGCAAACAAGGTAGAGGGTCACATAATTACTTTAAAGATAAGAAATTTTGGAATTGATGTGCAACAATTACCTCAAATATTTCATTATGGTGGGCTCATTGGTGATTCTTGCATGCTTACTAGTAGAGCTCATATGTTGTAATCAGAGGATGAATGAAGATGAGATGTATTTCCTTAAACTTGGTCGATGATTCATATTGGTATTTATATCATGGGGATAATATAGGTTTGGGATATAAAAAATATTTTCACCAGGTTCATATATATATATATATTATATTTGTTTCTCCACTTCTCACGAGAATCCATAGCCCCAATGGAGTCACCACAAAATCATAGACCTTGCTTCGTTGCCAATGAGCATCCATAGCCCCAATGGAGATATCCATGTCCCCTAATTTGGTTAAGCTTTCTTTCCCATTCCTGCCCAGTTTATATAGTGCATGCTTAGCATCCTGTGGAGGGGAAAGAAATGGACTTTTAGCCTGATAGGGAATGACTTCCAACGATTGAGATTTATTTGAATATTTTCTGCACCTGGCTAAATAAGGTTATCCCTTTTGATTTTCATCCTTTAGACTTTGACACTTCACCTTTCATGTGAGCAACTACTTAGTGTGTGGATGATTCCCTTGTTACATAGGATCTACTCACCATCCAACATGCAAGAATGATCGTTGATTAATCACTATGTTGAGTCATGGTCTGACTATTGTCACAAGATTCTAAGATAGTTCTAATTCAAGTTCAAACAAAGATCCTTGGTTCATCTCATGAGCTAGGAAAGGGATCCAAGTTGATTTGTTCATGTTTCCACTGCAAAGGTGTTTTCTATAAGATACAAACATAGGTGATATGTTTGTATGTCATCAAATATAATCAGGGATCATAAGAAAAACAAAAATTAGAGAATGGACTACCTCCAAGGGAAAAGATGATGAGGAAAGAAAGAGTCGTATTCAGATATAGAAGACAAGATCAACCAAAAACCTGCTACTGTTCAAAAATGAAACTTTGAGTAATTGATGATCAATTATATGCAATCAATAAATAAAGTAAATTGAGAAAGAGATAAATCCAAAAAATTGGTAAACCAATCCCTAGAAAGTATTTGTTGAGATTTTCATGACATGGATATAATGTATCCTCCATTCAATAGTTGACATTTCCAAGCACAACAGAAACATCATGATGTAAAACCATCAATGAAATCAAGACAAATACAACCAGACCAATGAACTTCATGAGCACGTCAAAATAAGACCATATCAAGGGAGAACCATTGAAAACTAGTCAATTATTCCAAGCCAAGACATTGCATCTTATTATTCAAAGAGTATATCAATGGAATGGGAAATCATATCAAGATGGTTAAATCTGAGTGAAAGAGCTTCAAAGTACACATTCAAACTTCAACAAGGATGAAAACATACCAGTGAAGATACACAAGTCATTAAAGGAAGCGGTCTGATCTAAAAATATTATGTAGGTATTTTGAAATATGGATAATGCATGATGAAAAAAATATGGATTTCATCAATTCGAGGTCACGTGACCAAGGAAAAGATATCTATCTTGTCACTAAAGATAATTGGGAAAAGTATTTGACCTCAAAATTCAAACTTGGGAGTTCATGATGCAACAGAAAACACTAAAGTGTTTTCGTGTATGTGCTTTGTAACTCTTATTGTTTCCAAGATGCTTAGAAATAATCAAAGGGAAACTAAAACTTGATGTTATGTTCCTAGAGGTATATGCTAGAGATAAAATACACTATTTGTTTTCCCAATAAGTGAAAGAATTTTTTTTGGCTAGGAAAGGGATAAATGTACCAAGAGTCTCAAGCACACCCTCTATCATAGAGAAACAAACACTTCAATGATTCTACTCAATATAAACCATCATGAAATAATTAAGCTATGGTGATCATGATCCGCTTTGAGACTGTACATTTATTTTGAACCAATCGGTGATCTACCTTTATCATTCTTAAAATCAGTGCATCATGAAGGTTCTAAATCTATAAAAATACATACTTGGTGAGAAGATTTGTAAAATATTTTAGCTCACCATTCCTTGTTTTAGGAACCAAGAGAATCCACTCAAGATACGATCACATCAATCCATTGGTCCAGAAGCCCTTGCGAGAAACATAGACTTCAAAATATTGGTCAATAGGGCTTACGTAACTATCGTGTATTATGGACAACAAGGCCATGAACATCTGATGTGATTCCTTCAACCCAGTTTCCACCTTCCCTAAGCCATAGAGTATTCCTCAAGAAATATTCTTTCAGCAGCTTAGGATAACAAGTTGTACAATTATCAATCGTTAAAGTGAATGCTAGTGAAACAAATGAATCTTCCAGTTGAACTTCTCATTGATATTATGGTAGTTGCGGGAGGTATTAACCTCCACATGTAACCCTAACAAGAATAGAATATTCCAGAAAGAAAGAAGAAACCCTAAAGCTTTGGACATAACCCTAGAAGACAAGTCGGCTAAAGAAAATAATTAATATTGAACCTTTAGCCTCCAGAAAGAGAATTCATCCTAGACAACTAATAAAGAGAAGTATAAATACAGGATGCCAGAAATAATTTGTGCACACACATCTCGCAACTGCAGAAATTCAGTAAGTGCGCAAGTTTGGAAAGTAGCTGTAGTTGTAGCTACTACAACTAGTATTTTCATTTTTAGGCTTGGAATTTCTCTTGGTTATGGTTTGGAAATTTTTCTTGGTACGCTATCTCTGGAGAGTGGTACGCTACCTTGATTGGATTTTGGACCTAGGGTTTGCTTCCAGAGTTATTCTCCCTGTCAAGGTTAAGGTACTCGGGGTGGCTCCGGCCTATGGTTGGGTGACAATATTGCTATATTGTCTATGGTCAAATGAGAACACCTATTATTTCTAACATGTTATGGTCCCACACTATCTTTGGACAGTCTAACCACTGGAAGATATATTAGGAGGATTTTGCTCAATTATAGTTGCAGTTGCAGTCAAAGTTTTTGTTGCAGCAACGAAACCCTAACCCTCTTGATAAGGAACATTAAGTGAAGAGATTGACCTAATTTCTGGATAGCCTAGTGTGACCTAACTTAGTGCACCTACTGGAACTCTCAGCAAGCTAAGACGTCAAGTTTGAGTTCTTGGTCAAATTCAAAGGTTTACCAAGTCAAATTCAAAGGTTGACCAAGTCAAAGCAGTCATGATTTACTCTATGAAGTCATAAAACAAGTTAGAAGGGGCTTCTAACTTCAGAGCATGGAAGATAAGGATTAACCTCATCCTTGCCAAGAATAAAACGTTGGATATCGTGAAAGGAAAGATCATGAAACCACAAGTTGAAGCAGGAAAAGAGAAGGAACCTCAGAATGTTGCAGTTATGGAAAAGTTCAAGGACAATGAAATCAACGCTATGAGTATCATAGTGGACTCTATAAAAGACCACTTGATACCCTACATCTCTCATCTTGACTC
>ML796981.1:391484-445931 GCA_009831015.1 Picea engelmannii
TATCACATTCAACATAAGTAACCAATACACACAATGTACACATTTCAATATTGTGTAAAATGGGGAAGCCTCAACACAACCTAACACTCGAAGTATAATTACAATATATAATTGATACAATGAGAAAGTATCTCGTGCAACAAACCAAATGGTTCACAAGGATCATGTGGCTTAGTGAAATATACAATGCCTTCTCCATCATATATCTTGTTGACAATACAACCTCTGTGTCGTGGCTAGGTGTCCTCCCTAGTCATAGAGTTCCATCACACCACTATCTACACCGAACTAATCGAGCGAGTTCCTCACCCAAACTCTTGAATGGGCGAGTCATCAAGTCATCTCATTGAACTACACCAAAAATCTTCGTACTCTATCTCGTACATCTCGGTCACAACTTAAATCTAGTTTCCCTTCAATGAACCCATGAACCTGCGATCATATGCACACTTCGTCCGATCACTGTGCTCCTACTCGCACATTGTCCAACTTTGTGCTAGACTCCACCACTGAATTCACTTTAGTTCAAGCATCCAATGAACTCATTATTATACTTGCAAACTCTTCATTTCACAGACTTTCTTGGACCTGTCCTCAACTGCCTCTGATGTCTTCACACAAACTTGTGCTCCTCTAGATCCAACCTAACACAAACCCAAATTCGTTGATTTTCCACCTTCACCACAAACCAATATTTATTTGAATCTCAGACTTCGATTTTCCTGATCACTTGTTCTCCTAAGATCCAAAACACTTCACCCATGTGCTTCATCTCCTTGAATTCTCATGTTGAATTCTTCTATTTGTATCCTTCAAATGTGTCTTGTTTTAGTCTCCTTCACGTCTATATATATGCGTCGAACACCCTATGCATATTGTCATGTCTATTGGAATTTTGGGGCGATCCAACTGACATTACATTACTTGTGCACCCACTTAACCAATTCACCAAGGTGCGCGCACCCAGATGGCTCATCTAGTTGAATCACCAAGCACCCACACATTTGCCTTTGATTTTCCAAGTTTTCCAATCGAGCACCCATATCTTCGTTCAAATGACCCAGGTCGAGGCACGTGCGCCCACTTGACTCATCCCAACCAACTTTTCCAAGTGTGCATTCCCACATACTTCGTTTAGCCAACTTTACTTCACGAAATGTGCACCCAAGTTGGTCGTTTCCTTACCCACAACTCTATCCAAACTCCTCGTGCATTGTTGAACCTACACTTCAACTTTCCTGATTGGTTTCTTATGTTGCAAGGATTTCCATGCTACATACTTAGTATTTTCACCAAGGCATAACCAAGGGACATATTGGCACATCGCATGCCCAAGACGTCCCACTCGTTCCATATACAATTTTGTGGGGTGTGTCAAAAATTCACAACCAGTTCCCGAACTTCGGTTTAAGCATGGAGAAAATGTGTGTTCCCAAGCTTGGTTTTAGAGGTCTTACAGGTTTCCCATGATTATTATGTCATTCAATTTTAGGAGTTTGGTCAACCCTCTAAAATACTTTTCCTAAAAAGTTTGTTTGAATTACAAAATCCTAACATAAGAAACAATGGGGAAAGGGGCCAAGATCTTGGGAGAATTGTCTAAATTCATGTAAAATTGGAACTTGTATGTGTAGGTTCTTTAGGTACGTAAGGAGGTTTGGTAACTAAATGGTGGAATAGAACCATAATACTAAATGATTTTTTTATACCTAATTTAGTTATTAGAGCATAACTCATCTCGATGGAGCTAGGGGAATATTTCTATGTTGTTAAAATTTATGGTCCATATGAGAATAGGGTGGAATTATGGCAGGCCTTGTTGGCATATGAATTATTTGGGAGGAATGGTATTATGGGAGGGGACTTAAATTTTACTATTAGTAGAGTAGAAATTTGGGGAAGTGCTTCTAGATCTAATCCCTTGGTAAATGTTTTCTTAAACAAGATAGAGGAGGTTGATTTGGTGGATGTGCAACCTATTAAAATAGTCCCTAATTGAAGGAGCATGAGAACAGATGATGCTAAAGTGGTAAAAAGGGTATATAGGTTATTGGTTTCTCAATTCCTTATGAATTTTTAAGTCAATATTAAAACATGGGTGGAGGTTGGTGGAGAATTCTATCATTTTCCATATTTTCTTCAGTTTGCATAAGAGTAGTACAATATTCCAATCCCTTTTAAATTAAACTCCACATAGTTAGAGGAAGATGACCTTGTTAACCTATTCAAATCAAAATGGAATGTTATAATGCCTCATTAAGGGATTATGCTAGTATCTAGTTTGCTTAAAATCTCAAGGTTGTATAAAAGACAACTTCCTCTTGGGCACATGCTAAGTGTATGAAAGATGAACAATGTTTAACATCAATTCAATATCAAATTCTTGAAATTTATGAAAATGATATAGAATAATGTATTGATCAGTAATTAAAGGAAACACTTAGGGCTTTGGAGAAAAATAAGAGGGGAATTTTAGTAGAGAATCTATATGGAGACTAAAGAGTAAAGCTTTGTGGTTGGCCAAGGGGGATGAGAACATGAAATTCCACAATTTTTCTAACTACATAAATAATATAAACACTATCTTAGAAATGAAGAGAGAAGATGGATCTAAATAAAAAACATTTAAGGGTTGAGTTAGGAGTGTTTCACTTTAAGGGGATATATAAGGAGGAAGCTTGAGCGAATAACATAAGTAGTAAACATGACCACTTTTTCCAAGTTTCATAGATGAGGTAGCCAATGAAAGGTTATTGGAGGAATTTTCTAAGGAATAACTACAAAGGTTCCTTCTTGTATTTCATAAGGACAAAATTTTAGGGTCATATGTTTGGACAATTGAGTTTTTCTTAGGATTGTATGATGTTATAGAGGAAGATTTGTTAATGGTAGTTAAGGAATCAAAAAGTATATGGAGGGTGTTGGGAGAATTCAATACCACTTTTCTTGCCTTAATTTGAAGAAGGAAAATTCTGACTCATTTGATGACTTCAAGCCCATCTACTTATGAAATTGTGTTTATAAGGGAATACCAAAATCATTGCATTGAGGGATAAGAAAATTCTTTTGGATTTCAATGGGTTTCTTAATGGAAGGAAAATACATAATGTTGTTGGAATGACACAAGAAGGGATCTGTATTCTATGAAAAGATGGAAATTATTAGCTATGGTATTGAAGTTGGACCTTTCTAAGGCTTATAATAAGGTAAGTTGTCTATATTTTAGGTTAACGTTAATTCACATTATCTTTTTGTGTGCATATGATGAATTGGACTATGGGGTGCTTGATGTTAGTCTCCTTTGTGGTTTTAATCAAAGGCCGAACTTCTAGTTTGTTCATACTTTCAAAAGGGATCAAGCAATGATGCCCTTTGGCACCTATGTTGTTTATGATCATATCTAAAGGATTAAATAGGGAATTAATGGAGACAAGAATATATAGATAATTGAAAGGTATTAATATAGGAATATCTCTTTATTTGACTCATTTTATTTTCTTGGATGACGTATTTTTTTTTGTCTCATACAGACATGAATATAAGTTAAAAAAAAATATAGAGTTATATTGCATAGTGTTGGTGCAGGAAAAATCCCCCTTTTTCCTGCAGTAGGGGTTACTTGATCCAGGTGGATATCGATGGCCACCCACCTATTCCAACTGGATCAAAATAGTTTGTTGGCAATTTACTATTTTTAGCAGCTTTTTGGGTCCCAAACTTCTAGGTCCATTTTGAGGGCCTAAACGACGTTTTTTTCACGATAGGGCACCTCAAGGAAGGTTATAGGCTTTGATTGAGATTGTGAAATGAATATCCTCATTAATACCTTTCCAACAAGCTATTGTTCACCCCAAATGAAGATCGTATGCCAAAGTTACGCCCCCAGGAAGTTGATAAACCAAACTACCCAAAACGGGGTCCACAAAACTGTTGGTTTTCATCTTCGAGGGTTAGGGTTTTGGATTTTATTTATGTTAAAAAGGCCTTTGGAGCCTCATTTTAACATCCATATTCTTGCGAATGAGCGTATCCATCACATCTCTTCTCAAAGATAAGATGCCACCACTATGTATTATTGTATCCCTGTGTTTATGGTTATATCTCTAATATATCTCTGCTATATTATTGGGTATATGATATATCTCAGTACATTTATTTATTATATCTCCACTCTAATTTCATGCCGAAAATAATCTGAATCAATACCCCCATTAAGAAGTTCCAATCAGACCTCTCACCATTAGGTATAGGGAACCCATCCAGATTCTGGACCGGCAGCCATTTTTGGTTTTGATTTTACCGGTTGCATCCTGATCCACCGATGAAGGTGTCCTAACATAAAGAATGAAATGAAAATAATATAAGATGCATGCATTTAGATGGAACTAAGGTAACTAAAAAGTAAACATAGAACCATCCATGTTCCTATCGAGGGCCTAGGAAATCATTCACACAGAGCAAAGACAAGAATATAAACAAACAACTGTAAACACAGAGTATAAACAAACAATTGTAAACACAGAGTAGTCTAGCATGTAAACAATCATTTATGGTTCTATGCCCATGAATTTAGACAATCAATCTCTGAAGAACATAAATAAGAATGTAACTATCATACATAAGAATAGTCTACAACATGAAGTACATTCTTACACAACCCAAGTGTTGAGAAAAACACAAATAAATAGTCCACAATACATCCAACACGAGAATAAAAAATCTCCAGAAAATAGCTTGGCCAAATGAGATTATCCTCATTAATAGTTCTAGTAATAGTACATGAAAAATCCAAGGAGTTCTTCTCAATTTTAGTTAACATCATATTCCCAAAATAGTTCATAAAATGTACAATGCTTGAAGAGCTCGAAAATTCCTTTCTTTGGATACAATCCCCATATTTGTTTAAGTTCAATGTCACTCTTGGCCTTCAACCTTCCCCCATGACCTTTCATTTACAAACTTTTTTCCTTATCCCTTTCATAATGATGAGATAACAATGACAACTAGAATGTTTATGATTTAATGTATAATACACAGTTACAATTCAAATTTGTCTTTCAGTGCTAGTGGGCCATCGTAGATTTTTTCCATAGTGCACTTCATCCATCATGGAGACTAGTCTGGACATGGGAACATGCTTCATTCTCATAGTTTGATATCTGATCATCGTGGAGTTTAGACTTCCTCTTCATCCATTTGAGTTTGATTCCATTTTGTTTCTCCTCTATTGTTGTGGCAATTGTTGTTGTTCCTGCTCCATCATCCTTGGTTGTAGATCACATTTGCAAGGGTGTTGTTGCATACTCAAGGGATTTCCTTAATCCATGGCAGTTGTTCCTTGGTGGTTTTCTTCTCTCACGTGCTACCTATCTAGATTGTTGAGTACAACCTTCTTTTGGCATTGGTACTTGGCACCATTCAACATGCAACAGATGAGTGAACTCAAAGTAACCTAACAATAAACTATTAAAACCATGCATTTGAACATATATAACTAAAACATTAATTAATTGAGAGTTCATATATGCTTCCATAAATTTCATTCGTAGTTCCTTTTCTCACAGTTGCGGTGTTGGGTTCTCCGGGGATTTTGACGATGTGTCATATATTAACCTTGAAAAATGTGAATAATTGATGAGAAATTTCTCAAATCATATAACTGTGAATTTGTAGATCTCAAAAATATATTTCCAATGGTATAAGGAACACATGAATAAGAATTTGAGTCAAAATATATGGCCAAAATATGAAAGGAAGTTTGGTAGGGTCCTATCTATGTTTTGGCCAAGTTCGTGGGAACTCCTTCTCTATGTCTAAAGAAGTTTCCAATAACTCCTCCTTTGGTTTTGGAAAAGTTTCCAACAACTTGTAGAGAATTTTTCAACAAGTTCCAGAGAAGTTTTCAACAAGTTCCAAAGAATTTTGTGGGAACTCCCCCTCTGTGTCCAGAGAAGTTTCCAACAACTGCTACTTTGGTTTTGAAGAAGTTTCCAAAACAATTTGAAGTTTTCAACACGTTCCAGAGAATTTTTCAACAAGTTTTGGAGAATTTTGTGGGAAATCCCCCTCTATGTCCGAAGAAGTTTCTAGCAACTCCTCCTTTGGTTCCGAAGAAGTTTCCAACAACTCCTCCTTGGGTTATAGAGAAGTTTCCAACAACTTCCGAAATATTTCATTGGAACTCCTTCTCTATGTCTGGAGAAGTTTCAACCAACTCCTCCTTTGGTTCTGGAGAAGTTTCCAACAACTCCTCCTTTGGTTCTGGAGAATTTTCCAACAACTTTTGGAGAAGTTTATGGGAGCTCCTCCTATGTTTTTGGAGAATTTTCCAACAACGCCTCCTTTAGTTCCGAAGAAGTTTCCAACAAATTCCAAAGAAGTTCATGGGAGCTCCTCCTCTGTGTCCAAAGAAGTTTTCAACAAGTTCCAGAGAAGTTCATGGGAACTCCTCCTCTATGTTCATAGAAGTTTCCAACAACTCCTCCTTTAGTTCCAAAGAAGTTTCCAACAAATCTTCCTTTGGTTCTGGATAAATTTCCAACAACTTCTGGAGAAGTTCATGGGAAATCCTCCTCTATGCCTAGAGAAGTTTCCAACAACTCCTCCTTTGAAGGAAGATCAATCAAAAAAAATTTAAGTGTCCCTTTTGTTGGAAAGAAACAACAACAGCTTGAGTTCAAAAGTCCGTAAATTTCTCATATGATGTTTGATTGAGGTGTCATTTTTTGAAATGTGGAGAGCGTGGAGAGACGCTTCCGGAGAGACAATTTACTATGCAATTCGAACACTCCACCAGTGTCCCAACTAATGAGGCTAGTTTGGGAGAGGAATTCCTAGCAATAGTTTTGACACTTCAGGGCCTCAAATTCAGATTTTGTTAGTTATATTGGAATCATAATCGCGTAAATCATACAATTGGCCTATTCAAGGGATGAAAAGTACACTTTGATGAACGCTGAAAAATAATGATAAAAAGCATTTTTTAATGAAAGTCTAGGTCTTGTCCTTGTTGTTGTTTTTATCAAATTTAGTTATGTGAGTTCCTTTGTCATTTGTGTTGTATAGGCTCTTGGTTCATCCATTGGAGCTGAGGTAACGTGTCAATGACATAAAAATTAAATCTGTTAAAACAACCAACTAATGTTCTAAGCGATTAGCACTGTTTAGGAGCCGAAAGGACCAATTTTATTCTAAGATGCATTTCATAGCTAGCATAAGACCTACAAATGTTGCATTTAACCCATATTATGATAGATGACACTTTCATGATCATTGTTAGTCATAAAATCAAAAAGCGCAAAGCGTAATGACAACTACTCGCGACACAAACAAAATTAATTATGACCACAGCATGAAGTAGATTAGGTGAGGTATGCGATCAATCATCATTTATCTAGTAAGACATAAAAATATCACTCATTGGAAATGACAGGAGCCTAAATAAAGGGAGTGGCAAGAAGGAGTTGAGTCAAAGGAGAATAGAAGAGGTCTCAATATGAAGGTGTATCTTGCATATCGGATTAATCTCAGCGATAGAAAGAAGAACCTAGATATGCTCAGTGTTTATGAGGGTTTGACATCCTTCTACTGGCGCATCAGTGAAAAAAGGTGGAAAAATCGTCAACGAACAATGCATCAAAGAGAGAGAGAGAGAGAGAGAGAGAGGAACTTTGTCTATAGGCGATGTATCGACGAAGATGAACGGAAGCACATTGGTGTAAGGTTGTGCGTGTCAGAGACAATCATACGAACATATCTGGTATACCATATGATAAATATTTTTTTGTTGGCTAAGTTTAGCAGAAGTTTGTCGGTATATCGGTGGTCAAGGAATGACGGTGTTGATTCATCGACGAGGAAATCACTAAATCACGGGTATTTCCTGTATCAACGGAGGAAGAAGGATGTTCATCGATACGCTATGTATAGGATAAGAAAGAGGGAACTCGTTGATACTTTATATCAGTGGGTCGGAGTGATTTGAAGAAACGTTGCAAGTGGTAAAGAATAGAGAGTGAGAAAGAAACTTGGGCTTTCTCATTTGCATGAGAGAGTCGAAGAGGCTTTCCACTAGAAAAGTTTAGTTAGGGGGGATAATTTCTTCTCTTAGGGAAAATATAAGAGAATAAATTAGGGAGGTTGTTGTTCGGGTAAAACAAATGGCGATGCACTGGGTGAAGACAAAATCTCTGCTAATCTTTCCTAACTTATGAGCAAACAAGGTAGAGGGTCACATAATTACTTTAAAGATAAGAAATTTTGGAATTGATGTGCAACAATTACCTCAAATATTTCATTATGGTGGGCTCATTGGTGATTCTTGCATGCTTACTAGTAGAGCTCATATGTTGTAATCAGAGGATGAATGAAGATGAGATGTATTTCCTTAAACTTGGTCGATGATTCATATTGGTATTTATATCATGGGGATAATATAGGTTTGGGATATAAAAAATATTTTCACCAGGTTCATATATATATATATATTATATTTGTTTCTCCACTTCTCACGAGAATCCATAGCCCCAATGGAGTCACCACAAAATCATAGACCTTGCTTCGTTGCCAATGAGCATCCATAGCCCCAATGGAGATATCCATGTCCCCTAATTTGGTTAAGCTTTCTTTCCCATTCCTGCCCAGTTTATATAGTGCATGCTTAGCATCCTGTGGAGGGGAAAGAAATGGACTTTTAGCCTGATAGGGAATGACTTCCAACGATTGAGATTTATTTGAATATTTTCTGCACCTGGCTAAATAAGGTTATCCCTTTTGATTTTCATCCTTTAGACTTTGACACTTCACCTTTCATGTGAGCAACTACTTAGTGTGTGGATGATTCCCTTGTTACATAGGATCTACTCACCATCCAACATGCAAGAATGATCGTTGATTAATCACTATGTTGAGTCATGGTCTGACTATTGTCACAAGATTCTAAGATAGTTCTAATTCAAGTTCAAACAAAGATCCTTGGTTCATCTCATGAGCTAGGAAAGGGATCCAAGTTGATTTGTTCATGTTTCCACTGCAAAGGTGTTTTCTATAAGATACAAACATAGGTGATATGTTTGTATGTCATCAAATATAATCAGGGATCATAAGAAAAACAAAAATTAGAGAATGGACTACCTCCAAGGGAAAAGATGATGAGGAAAGAAAGAGTCGTATTCAGATATAGAAGACAAGATCAACCAAAAACCTGCTACTGTTCAAAAATGAAACTTTGAGTAATTGATGATCAATTATATGCAATCAATAAATAAAGTAAATTGAGAAAGAGATAAATCCAAAAAATTGGTAAACCAATCCCTAGAAAGTATTTGTTGAGATTTTCATGACATGGATATAATGTATCCTCCATTCAATAGTTGACATTTCCAAGCACAACAGAAACATCATGATGTAAAACCATCAATGAAATCAAGACAAATACAACCAGACCAATGAACTTCATGAGCACGTCAAAATAAGACCATATCAAGGGAGAACCATTGAAAACTAGTCAATTATTCCAAGCCAAGACATTGCATCTTATTATTCAAAGAGTATATCAATGGAATGGGAAATCATATCAAGATGGTTAAATCTGAGTGAAAGAGCTTCAAAGTACACATTCAAACTTCAACAAGGATGAAAACATACCAGTGAAGATACACAAGTCATTAAAGGAAGCGGTCTGATCTAAAAATATTATGTAGGTATTTTGAAATATGGATAATGCATGATGAAAAAAATATGGATTTCATCAATTCGAGGTCACGTGACCAAGGAAAAGATATCTATCTTGTCACTAAAGATAATTGGGAAAAGTATTTGACCTCAAAATTCAAACTTGGGAGTTCATGATGCAACAGAAAACACTAAAGTGTTTTCGTGTATGTGCTTTGTAACTCTTATTGTTTCCAAGATGCTTAGAAATAATCAAAGGGAAACTAAAACTTGATGTTATGTTCCTAGAGGTATATGCTAGAGATAAAATACACTATTTGTTTTCCCAATAAGTGAAAGAATTTTTTTTGGCTAGGAAAGGGATAAATGTACCAAGAGTCTCAAGCACACCCTCTATCATAGAGAAACAAACACTTCAATGATTCTACTCAATATAAACCATCATGAAATAATTAAGCTATGGTGATCATGATCCGCTTTGAGACTGTACATTTATTTTGAACCAATCGGTGATCTACCTTTATCATTCTTAAAATCAGTGCATCATGAAGGTTCTAAATCTATAAAAATACATACTTGGTGAGAAGATTTGTAAAATATTTTAGCTCACCATTCCTTGTTTTAGGAACCAAGAGAATCCACTCAAGATACGATCACATCAATCCATTGGTCCAGAAGCCCTTGCGAGAAACATAGACTTCAAAATATTGGTCAATAGGGCTTACGTAACTATCGTGTATTATGGACAACAAGGCCATGAACATCTGATGTGATTCCTTCAACCCAGTTTCCACCTTCCCTAAGCCATAGAGTATTCCTCAAGAAATATTCTTTCAGCAGCTTAGGATAACAAGTTGTACAATTATCAATCGTTAAAGTGAATGCTAGTGAAACAAATGAATCTTCCAGTTGAACTTCTCATTGATATTATGGTAGTTGCGGGAGGTATTAACCTCCACATGTAACCCTAACAAGAATAGAATATTCCAGAAAGAAAGAAGAAACCCTAAAGCTTTGGACATAACCCTAGAAGACAAGTCGGCTAAAGAAAATAATTAATATTGAACCTTTAGCCTCCAGAAAGAGAATTCATCCTAGACAACTAATAAAGAGAAGTATAAATACAGGATGCCAGAAATAATTTGTGCACACACATCTCGCAACTGCAGAAATTCAGTAAGTGCGCAAGTTTGGAAAGTAGCTGTAGTTGTAGCTACTACAACTAGTATTTTCATTTTTAGGCTTGGAATTTCTCTTGGTTATGGTTTGGAAATTTTTCTTGGTACGCTATCTCTGGAGAGTGGTACGCTACCTTGATTGGATTTTGGACCTAGGGTTTGCTTCCAGAGTTATTCTCCCTGTCAAGGTTAAGGTACTCGGGGTGGCTCCGGCCTATGGTTGGGTGACAATATTGCTATATTGTCTATGGTCAAATGAGAACACCTATTATTTCTAACATGTTATGGTCCCACACTATCTTTGGACAGTCTAACCACTGGAAGATATATTAGGAGGATTTTGCTCAATTATAGTTGCAGTTGCAGTCAAAGTTTTTGTTGCAGCAACGAAACCCTAACCCTCTTGATAAGGAACATTAAGTGAAGAGATTGACCTAATTTCTGGATAGCCTAGTGTGACCTAACTTAGTGCACCTACTGGAACTCTCAGCAAGCTAAGACGTCAAGTTTGAGTTCTTGGTCAAATTCAAAGGTTTACCAAGTCAAATTCAAAGGTTGACCAAGTCAAAGCAGTCATGATTTACTCTATGAAGTCATAAAACAAGTTAGAAGGGGCTTCTAACTTCAGAGCATGGAAGATAAGGATTAACCTCATCCTTGCCAAGAATAAAACGTTGGATATCGTGAAAGGAAAGATCATGAAACCACAAGTTGAAGCAGGAAAAGAGAAGGAACCTCAGAATGTTGCAGTTATGGAAAAGTTCAAGGACAATGAAATCAACGCTATGAGTATCATAGTGGACTCTATAAAAGACCACTTGATACCCTACATCTCTCATCTTGACTCATCTAAGAAGATGTACAATGCCCTAACTAACCTCTTCTCAGTCAGAAACATTGGACAAGTAATGAGTCTGAAGAATGAGCTTTGTGACATGAAAATGAATGATGATGACAACATAACATCATACCTTGTGAGAATCTCTTAGTTAAGAGATCAACTACAAGATATTGAAGAAATCATTTCAGATAAGGAACTGGTAAATATAATACTCAATGGCCTTCCCAAGACATGGGATGCATTTGACGCAAGCATGAACATAGGAAAGGAGTATCCCACATTTGAAGAACTTTGGAATTGTTGTGCACAAGAAGAATCAAGGATTAACGCAAAAGAGAAATCCCAAAAATAAATACGAAGATCAATCCTTCACAACAAAGTTCAATAATTTCAGGAATAAGAAGAAGTTTGGCTTAAGGAAGAAACCAAATAAGGAAAAGGATATGTCAAAGATACAATGCTTCAACTGTCAAAAATATGGTCACTACAGGAACCACTGTCCTGAGTTAAAGAAATGGAAGGAAACAAATGAAGCATCAGTTGCCAAAGAAAGGGAACCCTCAAAGAAGGCCAAGCAGGACAAAACAAGACTTCTTCTTCTAAGTCAAGGTAACAATATTCTTCAAAGTTCTTGTACATACCATGTTTACATAGTTTTTGTACATATCATACATATCTATTTCTTAGAAGATAAGATGTTCAAGTGAAACAATACTTATGAAAGAATAACAAGATAAGGATTGTTATCGTGATGACTACAAGTCAAGAAATACACATGTTGACAATCCTCGGTAACAATTCTTGTGGAAACTATTATACAAGTAACAACTACCAAATAAGTCGAAATCAGAATCAAACCTAAAGATACCCAGAAGAAGTCAAAACAGAAAAAAGTCAACAATCAAGAGGAAATTAGAAAAATACTTGTGACACTTTGCAAAAGGAAATAAGAATGCAGACAAAAGCGTGGACTCTCTTAGATGGAGGGAGATGATTACATAATTCCAAAAGAAGAGCATGCATTCATGTATGAATCAAGGATTAGGAGGGATATAATCCTAAATGATATGATCCATTGAGGATTATGAAGTATCTATCCAAGTTCCCATTGAAAGTAGCAGTCATGATAAGAAACACGTGTTCGGCTTGAATCTAGAAGAAGTCTTCTTCGAAAAGAAGCCTTAAATTATCCTTGGTTGTCCATCTACATCCATGATCCTATGATGAAAGGAAGAATTTGGAATTTTTAGGGCATATAGAAAACCTCATGGACCCAAGAGCTAAAGAGAGACATGAGGAAGAACATGAAGATTCCAAGAAAGAAAGAAAATAAAGAATAACCAGTTATTATACCAAGAATCATAAGACTGTTAAATTTGGTAGCATCGATAGTCATTCTCCAATGAGAGGCCATATGGGCCACCCTGAGGCTAGCCAGGCAGATTTGGAGAATCAACCAATCTTATGAGGTATTGACAAAAGCTAGGGGGAACGTACAACCTCTGTGACTCAAACCAAAAGTTAGGATGAACGATATGCTATGTGATTCTTATGCAAAAGTCAGGGGGAATGTACAACCTCTATGAGCATAGACAGTCTCGTGCAAAAGTTAGGGGGAACGTACAACCTCTGTGAACATAGACAGACTAGTGCAAAAGTCAGGGGGAGGAACATACAACTTCTGTGAGCCTAGTCAAACCTTGTGAGCCATGAGCAAAAGTCAAGGCATCTAGAAAAAGTTAGGTTGAATATAAAATTCCTATGAGCTAGAAACAAACAATACTCCTAATATTGCAAATCATGTAATTGTATTGATCTAGTGTATTGGCACATGTAAACATTATCCACCATGAAGAGAAATTTGAATTGCCTTGTCAAGAGTTGTAACTAAAGTCTTGAGTCTAGTTCTATGTTAGAACTAAAGTGTAATGTTGAGTTGCAACTAAAGTCTTGAGTCTAGTTCTATTTTAGTAATGTTGAGTTGCAACTAAAGTCTTGAGTCTAGTTCTATTTTAGAAATAAAGTGTAATGTTGAGTTGCAACTAAAGTGTTGAGTCTAGTTCTATTTTAGAACTAAAGTGTAATGTTGAGTTGCAACTAAAGTCTTAATTCTAGTTCTAAGTTAGAATTAAAGCATGTCAGTCTCAAGTCTCGTTCTAAGTTCAAACTAAAGTGTAAAGCTGAGTTGTAACCAATCTCAAGTCTAGTTCTAAGTTTGAACTAAAGCATGAAGTTGAGTTATGTTTAATGCATGCAATCAGGTTACTATTTCTATCTTCCTCTCTTCCCCTCTTCAGCCTATATAAGAAGAGGTCGAACCCTCTCTTCAACACAGTTCTGCAACACAGTTTTCATATGTAGGTTGAGGGTGAAGTAATAGAGGATCACATCAGTGATAAAGAGGCAACATATCAGAGGTGTATTTCAACAAGGTCTTGTAAGTCTTTGTCAGGTTAGAGTCATCTTGGCAAGCTCTTTGAGAGCATAACATTCATGGTGGATATTTGTAAGATATCTTACATTATTAATGCAGTAAAGGAATATTGTTTGTTGGGGTTTTTCTCCCTGTACAGGGTTTCCCCAGGGTATATGTGTTGTTGATGTGCATGTTTACTTCTCTACATAGTTATTGCTATTCGATTATGATTTGGAATTGTTGAAGTGTATTAAGATGGAATCAAAGTATTGAAGAAAATAAAAGAATTAATCTGCATAAGAAATCAAGCTCATAATTTAACAAAGACTACCATCTTGGAGAAATGGAAGTTGACTTATGAATAGAAACATTGCGAGATTCAGAACTAGAGGTTCTTCCAGAAGACTATGACGACAACTTGTTCCAGTAAATCAAGTATACCTCTTGCAGTATCCATGGATTGAAATTCACATGTAAAAGACTGTTCTTCCCAATAAATAAAGTGAGAAAGAAGCTTATATAGAAAGAGACCCATGTATGCAGATATAAGAAGACCTTGTATGGATTCAAACAACTTGATGTATAGTATCTCATATAAAACAAAAGCATGGTGAAAACTTTCTATGACAGAGATAGTGTATCAGAATAGTTACTCAGAAGTCTGGGATGATGGATTGTTAATCCATGGAAAAATCTCATGATGACAGAAGAAGTGATACTTGGATATGTTTCAGTTTGAAGCCTTGTCACGATGTCATGATCTAGCAGGAAACACAACTGTTGAATTTGACCATGATATATTGTAATGATCAAAGCTATATGAATCCTTCAGAGAAAACCAGTGTTCCATGACACACCAAAGTACATTGAGATCAAGCATTATATTCTCCGTAATGAATACCAGAAGAAACAAGTGGTTCTCCAATATATCTCCATAGATGAGCAAATAACAGATATTTTGGTAAAGCCTTTGTCCAAGATGAAAATTTTTTGTACTTAAGAGAAACAAGTTGGGGATCATGGAGACGAATTCCTTATTGAAAAAGGAAGATATTACTCCTAGGTTGGGAGGGAGCACTAATATATTGTTGATTTATGGGCAATCATTTTTTAGTTTGAAAAATGGTCCAGGATGAGAAATTCCTTTCCAGTTCAGAAAGTGGTTTGAGATTTCTAACGGATAGGCATTTTCCAGTTCGAAAAATGGTCTAGATCAGACAATCATTTTTGTAATGAAAATTTTCTAATAGATTGTTGATGTACCATAGATAGTGATTCCCCTTATGGCCAGTGTGGGGGAATGGTCTAGGACAATCATTCATTATTATTGGTAGTCACTCTGAGTAGTGGTCAAGTAGAATGGTTTGCCTCATTGGGTAGTCATTCTTTCGAAGTTCACAGTTGTGAGCAGTTTCAAAGAATGGTATGTTTTGGAGATCGATGCAGGAGATTCATTTCCATAGGAAATGGTACAGACAGTCATTCCCTAGGGCAGATTCATTCTTTACAGGTTGCACTATGATTAGTGCTAGAGGAATGGCCCAATTATGTGAATGGTATAGGTTCATCAATCATGGACATGCATTCCCTAGGGCAGACTCATTCTCTCCAAGTTGCACTCTGATTAGTGCCATAGGAATGGCCCAGTTAGGTGAATGGTCTAGGATAAAAAATCAGGGAAAATTATTCTTCTATGCTTGAGAAGAATAGTCTGGATAGCCATGGCTAATGTTTTACCTTCTAAGGGAATATTCTCTTCCAGATCTCACAGATGTGAGTGGAATAATGTCCCATATGACTCAGTTTGTATCATAATATTGTTATGCAGGTTGATATCGGATGATATGATCACTGTGGAGATTGTATGTCTCTGTAAAATAGTTTTATACCATTTTGGTGGATGTATTCCACTGGTTGTGACTATGTGTCATTGGTTAAGTAGTCGTGTGCTACTTGGTGTGGTTATGTACCACTGGATAGTAGTTGTTTACTACTATGAATAGACATGGTTTTGTTCTATTGGATGGCATTGTTCTGATTTCCATGGAGACCATCACTAGTGTTGGAAATGATTACCAACTAGATGGATAATCAGTGTGCTGGTGGATAGACATTCTCCAGGGGGGAAATGGTCCAGGACAATTATTCTTCTAGGAAGTATGTCCGAATTAGAAGAATAGTCCTTGTATCCCATTGCGTGGCTTCCAGCATCTGTTAGAATAATTATTATTCTAGGACATATGTCTAAATTAGAAGAATGGTTCTTTTATCACTCTATGAAGTGAGTGACTTATTGAGAATCATGCCTAATTACTCAGATGGAGTATGGCTTCGAGAGATGATGCATTTGATGCTATCAAATGATATTTATAGTGATGATGGCTCTCTTGATTTGATCGTGAGATAGCCTGTGTGGATATGATGATGCTACCAGTTGAATGGTATGTTTTTTCTCAAGACCAACATTTTCAATACCTCCCTAGCTAGGAGGGAGTGTTGATATTATGGTAGATGCGGGATGTATTAACCTCCACATGTAACCCTGATAAGAATAGAATATTCCAGAAAAAAAAAAAAAAAAAAAAAACCCTGAAGCTTTGGACATAACCCTAGAAGACAAGTCGTCTAAATAAAATAATTAATATTGAGTCTTTAGCCTCCAGAAAGAGAAATCGGCCCAGACAACTAAGAAAGAGTAGTATAAACACATGATTGCAGAGCTCATTTGTGCACACACAACTCGAAACTGCAGAAATTCAGTAAGTGCGCAAGTTTGGAGAGTAGCTGCAGTTCAAGCCACTGCAACTAGTATTTTCGGTTTTAGGCTTGGACTTTCTCTTGGTTACGGTTTGGACTTTTTTCTTGGTACACTAGCTCTGGAGATTGTTATGCTACCTTGATTGGATTTTGGACCTAGGGTTTTCTTCCATAATTATTCTCTCTGTCAAGGTTAAGGTGCTCGGGGGTGGCTTCAACCTATGGTAGGGTCACAATATTGCTATAGTGTCTACGGTTAAACGAGCACACCTATTATTTATAACACTTCTAAAAGAATTCTACACATGGTTTGTTCATGATAACCAAAGTTAAGCCAATATTTAATTCAAACAAAAAAAAAATGCATGAAACGAAAAGAAGAAAGCATTTATGAAAAAAAAAACTTAGACTAAAGAAATCCATCACGAGTTGCAAACTAAACTAACAACAACTGGTGGCTTTTATTGAAGAAACGAAGACAAGTCCAGATCTATGTTATACAAATGAAAAAAAATCAAACATCTAAACTATGAGGCAAAAATGAAGAAATGTACTATGTTACTCCTACTCCTACTCTATCCTACACTAGTTGGAAAAGGGTTAAGTGAAATCATAGTGCCAGTGTATCCAATCAAGCAACTACAAACCTGCAACCACATGTTCAACAAAATTCAATTGCATAATATGGAGTAGTTAGGGATCAAATATAGGAAGAATTAATTCAAGAAAATATCCACACAAAATGTTAAATTTGGCATCTTTATGGTCCATGTGACATGTAGACATGTAGGATTCCTCCAACCAAGACTCAATTTCATCATAAATCTTACAATGATTATCGTAGGAATGTTGGAAGGAAATGGAAAATGAGTGACATAACTGGTGAGACCCATAAATGAAACTTGTGTACAATGTACCTTGTGAGAGAGTCTTAGTATGGGTGGCATCATTCATTCTAGTAGTTGAAGCAAGAAAATGCAAACTTGACATAACCATCGGTCGAAATCGAAGTGCCTTATTATCCAGGAAAGTCTCCCAGGGTCTACATTTTCCATAACCCACCTACTGAGAGAAGATATGCCATTTGATTTCTTGAAGGAAACATTGAGATAAATATGACTACGAGCCCTCTCCCATGACATCATTGAAATCATGTGAGGAGTTTTGGAGCATTGAGATAGCATCCAAGGATGATAGATGCATTTCCCCCTGAGGATTAACATGTAATTCTAGAGAATATTGAGATGATAATGTTTCTTAGATCAGCTCAATGTTTCTTGTGCTTTGTATGGTGATGGATTTTCCATTTGATTTGATGTCTTTAAAGGGATCTAAAAACTCGTTGTTCTCTGCACACCTTGTATTTTGTATTGTTAACACCTATGCATTGAGATCAGAAATTTTAGATTGAAAAGGATCAATGAATGATAAATTAGTGTTCACTTTCAATTCTGGAACAACAAAATAGTCATCGAAAATAGGTTTATCATGATCAAATTGTGATTCAACATGTTCCCGAAATGGACAAGGACTTAGAACTTTGTGCATCTTGGATGAACTATCATTAAGAAACAATCTTAGATCAATGAAATCTTAGAAATCTTGTTGTTTTGGTTTATCATTTAGTGTTCCATTGTAAGAAAAGTTTATAAGTTGCACTGTATGATAAACAAGTGGATTCCTACGGGGGTGACTATCATCAAAAAAAATTGTATAAAGTGAATGAAGATATTCAAATTATGAAAATGATGGTATTTCTTCAATAAGAGATTTTTTATAGACCAAAGTGTATTCATGTTTTTTTGAAGGGGAGACAATAGATGGTTCACACTCTGGGTCTAAGGGCTTTAATATTGCAGGTAACCCCCATATCTATAACAAAGTGTTTATTAGAGATCATGTACCCCCAATGATTCATCATCGGATATGAATCTTGTGAATGAGAGGTAATCTGATCATACCCTTCAGAAATGGAGACAATATATGAAAACCAATCAAACATTTCTTAGTTTGAGGTTTTTTCATTTTAAGGAAATCTACAATAAATCTGCATGACTCATTTTTTAGTCTATGGACTTCTACGAGTTCATCGAAGAGTTCATGATAAAC
The DNA here is from genome assembly GCA_009831015.1 of Picea engelmannii. NCBI lineage: Eukaryota > Viridiplantae > Streptophyta > Pinopsida > Pinales > Pinaceae > Picea > Picea engelmannii. Next base: position 410,458 of record ML796981.1, read on the forward strand.
ATAATCTTCATGAGCAACGATAAATATTTGCATGAATTTTTTCCATATATGTATAGATTTCATTAGCAATGCCCTGAACTAAGATTTAATCTGCCCTTCAAATGTGAGGATAAACAATCGATTGATTTCATTGTCCCTAACAATCTTAATATTTTGTCGAGTGATGTTAAACTAATTGATATGCATGAATGCAGGGACATTTCCTTCACCATCGAACTTTGAGTTTGACAAGAGACTAATTGTCTCGATTGAGATGCTCGTGGTGGGTCTCAAAAGACTCAAAGGTTATCCCATACAAAGATACAGAGAGGATCCAAGGGTTGGTTAAAAACATTTAATTGAAATGACTCCGCATTGGTAGGATTTTCATTCGACCCTCCTTCTAGCACCAATTATGTTGACATGGGAAAAATCGTCCTTTGTCAATAACAGGGGTTACTCCCATTAAGAATTCCCAATCAGACCTCTCGTTGTTTGGAATACGGAACCCATCCAGATTCTGGACCAGCAACCATTTCTGGTTTTGATTTTACTAGTTGCAGATCGGTCCACTGATGAAGGTGTCCTAAGCTAAAGAATGAGATGAAACAAATCTAATATGCATGCATCCAGATGAAACTAAGGTAACCATAAAGTAAGAATAGAAACAACCATGTTCGTATTGAGGGCTTGGGAAATAGTTCACACAAAGGAAATACAATAATATGAATAAACAACTGTAAGAATAGAGTAGTCTATCATTTAAACAATCGTTTATGGTTCTACAACCACGAATTTAGACAAACATTCTCCGAAGAATAGAAATAAGAATGAAATTTTCATACATAAGAATAGTCTACAACATGAAGTACATTCTTACACAACCCAAGTGCTAAGAAAAAAAATAAAAATAGTCCATAATATGTCCAACACGAGAATCAAAGCTCTCCAGAAAATTGCTTGGCCAAACCGGCTTCTCATTATTAACAGTTTCAGTAATAGTACATGAAAACTCCAAGGAAGGCTTCTCAATTTTAGTTAACATCATATTCCCAAAATAGTTCAGAAAATGTACAATGCTTGAAGAGCCCAAAAAGTATTTTCGTTGGATACAATCCTCGTATTTATTTAAGTTCAATGTGACTCTTCGCCTTCCACCTTCCCCCGTGACCTTTCATTTACAAACTTTTGTATTTATCCCTTTCGTAATGATGAGATAACAAGGACAACATGAATGTTTATGATTTAATGTATAATACACAATTAGAGTTCAAATTTGTCTTTTAGTGTTGGTGGGCCATCATATATTTTGGCCATAGTGTGATTCACCCACTGTTAGCACTGAGAGTCACCCTTATATTGCTGGAGGATAAGACCAGTACCCATCAAAATGTTTGTGGAGGTATTTTTATGAGTGGAGGTCAAATGGAGAAAACTCATTACAAGAATAATTTAACACAAAAACTGGGCAAGCAATGTATAGGGAAATGAGGTCCTCATTAACTTCAGTCAGTGGTTTGAGTTTAAAGGTGGGCAAAAGGAAGACTTAGTGAGAAAGGTAGACAAGTCTTCCATGGGCATCTGACTTTCAAGCAACTTGGTGAAGAAAAACTTAGGCTCAAGAGCACTCTTGGACTTAAGTTTTAGGTACTAAAATATGTCACAGAAGCATAATAATCAAACCTACATTATCATACGACTACAACAACTCGTCTAGATCCTCCATCAATGATCATTTAATCATAAGGGGAAATAATATAACAAAGGGAAAGTACTGGAACAGGCCACAACAACATTATAATCAAACCTACATTACAATATAGCTACAACCCTCGACTAGATCCTCCATGCCCGAGTGTTTCAGCATAGTTTACACGAGACGATGAAAGAAGATGACTTCTATTAATGTGAAAGTCTCAAGTATCATACAAAACCATAGAACAACTATGTTATCAAATATTACAAAATAGCGAGCTCTGCTTAACCATTTGATGACCATAACAAAATATTGAACTGATCTACTTATACTCAGATCAATCCACAACTGTTAGGAGTGTGATCTAGCAATATCGTTCAAAGCTTTACGTCTGAGCATCCTTCTATTAGACTGTGCATGTTTCCTTCTGTCAGACGCAAACTTGGCCCAGTATGGGCCTATAGGAAAATGTCTGGTGTTGTACCTCATGCTGATAGTCCTACCTCCTCGACCACAGCTTCTGTGCCCTCCATTTATGGACTGAGATGAGGTTTCATCTACCAGTCCCTTTTTCATTAACTAGATCTTCATCAATATTGGAGCGCGGTTGGACGACTGGTGGAAGGCCATCTGTCACAACCGGATTGGGCGTTGAATAAGCAGGTGTCCACAAAAGTAAACCCCCTATTCATTGGATGAACTCTCCTTGGGATCGGGAGTGCGGCTGGATGACTAGCAGACGACCACTTGTCGTTGTCGAATATCTAATGCACATGTGATTTTGGGGCTGTCGAAAGTGGTTTGGACACATACCGCTTTCGGGCCCGAAACACACCCTCCTCCACCATGTAGCTTCCTCACAAAACCATGGTTTGGATTTCGATCTGCCCTTCATATTTTAACGTCCATGCATGTTGCGGCCTCGAAATGATCTGAGATCGTCGATCTGAAAGGGACTTGGGATCTGGGCGCGCCTACTACTTTATCACCCCCACCAAACATTTACTTGCCTACCAACCTTGGAGTCCCTCCAAACCCGCATGGAGATAACGCCACATCAAACCTGTACAGGAGTTCTCGATCACTGCAGACTGCACCGGCTCGCCTGCGTTCATGTTGTTTTGTGTGATAGAATTTGGCTCCACAGGAGATGGCATGCTCCCTGCAAGCTTCCAAGAACGCACAGTTCCAGTGCCTTATCTTTTGGGTTATGGAGTCTCTTATTCAGAAAAAAAACAAAAGGAAGTGGTAATTACAATGGTGGAAAGCCAATCATGGCTTAAACAAAATATCTCTTCAAAAATTTCCCATTGATAGGGCCACCAAAAACTTCAGAATCCTCCAAGTTCTGCAACTTATAGGTGTTACTTGAAAATACTTCAAAAATATTGAAGGGACCAATCCATAAGGCTTCAAATTTACCATGTTTTCCTTTGTCTTGCTTGGGGGCATCCCACTTGAGCACTAGATCCCCCAGCTGGAAATTTTCCTTGCTCGCCCTCTTGTCAAAGGCTCGCTTCATTTTCTGTCGGTGATTCTGAGCTTTATCAAGTAGTTGCTCCCTGTTCTGTTGTACATCTACCAACTACTGTATCCTCCTGACAATATCATCAGGTTCTCCTTGGTAGTCCTAAAGGAATTTTTCCACGGGAAAGGCAAGCTAAGTAGGAAATATAGAATCCACCCCATACACAAGCTGAAAAGGGGAAACACCAAGTGACCTCTTTATTGTGACTCTGTCAGTCCATAATGTAAATTTTAATTTTGAGTCCCATGCTTTCATTTTGTCTTCTAACAATTTCTTGATGATCTTTATGAGGCTTTTGTTAGAGAATTATGCCAAACCATTTCCTTGAGGGTAGTAAGGAGTAGAATGGATTAACATAATCCCATACAGTTCCCAAAACTTGATCAATGATTCAGCTTTGAAGGAGGCATCATTGTCAGTAACAATCCGGCTTGGACAACCAAATATGGACATGATATCTTCAAGAAAGCTAATGATTACTTTGTGGGAGGCACTCCTTGTAGGGATGGATTCTATCCATTTGGTGAAGTAATCAGTGGCAGTCAAAATCCACCTGTTTTGGCCACTTGAGGCTGGGTGGATCTCTCCAATGAAGTCAAGACCCCACTGTTGAAATGGTCCAGAAACCATTACATGTTTCAAAGGCAAAGATTTGAGTTGTTGCTTTCCAGAAAACTTTTGGCATTTGACACAAGCTCTAATCTTTGAACAAACATCAAAAAAAAGGTTGGGACATAAATACCCAGCTCTGAGGATTTTATAAGATGTGGTCCTCCAAAAATGATGTCCCCCACATAAGCTATCATGAAAATCATTCATAGCTCTTTGGGCTTCCTATGGGTCTAGACATCTCAACAGAACTCTGAGAGGATCCTTCGAGTAAAAAACCTGATCAATGAGACAATATTTGATTGCTTTGAGTTTCAAATCTCTCACCTTGTTTTTATCCAAACCATGAGGAGGCCTCAACTTCTGTAGAAAATATATGATGTTTGTATACCATGTGCATACTGTTAAGTTCAGGCTATCATGAGAGTCTTTATCAGCAATCTCAGTTTGCTGATTTTCTGAGTTTATGTTCATGAAATTAACCCCTAAAGCCTTGTAGTTTGATTCAGCCAGCATCCTGTCTAAACCTTGGCCTTTTACCAATTTAGTGGGCTTTATTTCCATGTTGAACTCCATAATTTTGGCAATCGACTTACTTATCCTTCCATCTATGTCAGGATGGATAAATATCTCTTTTACTGAGGTTGAGGGGACATATGCAATAATATTTGAATGCAGAACATAGATTCTGACAGTCTTGAGGGATTTCACCAAATCATATGCTTGATTCTCCATGATATCTTATCTCATTTCTGCATCCCTCAATGCCCTGCTAAAAAATGAAATAGGTTGCTCTACCCCCTCTGTATTTTTCTGTAGAAAAACAACAACCAATGTATCAGATGAAGCAAAAGAAAATATCACAAATTCCTTAGAATAGTCGGGACTTATGAGCACATGTGCTTCAATCAAAGCCCTTTTGATTTGGCCAAAAGAATTTATGGACTCAACAATCCATTTCACCTCGCTTCCCTTTCTAAGCATGATTGTAATGTGCTTAACCAACTAAGCAAAATTAGAAATGAATCTTCTCAAAAAGTTGATTTTACCCAAGAAGGATTGAACCTCTTTCTTAGATCTGGGAAAAGATAAGGCATGGATGGACTCTACCCTACTTGAATCAATTCTTACCCCTTCAGTTGACACAACATGCCCCAATAATTTTCCCTCCTTCATAGCAAACAAAGATTTCTTAGGATTGAGGGAGAGACTAAACCTTCTGCACTTCAGGAAGACTTTCTTCAAATGATGACAATGCTCTTTATCAGATTTTGAGAACACTATAATGTCATCCAGATAAATGACTACAAATTTTTCCTTCTCCCCAATGAAGGCAATGTCCATGGCCTGCTGGAAATTTTCTCCTGCATTCATCAATCCAAAGGGAATTTTAGCATACATGAATGTGCCCCAAGGAGTAGTGAAGATTGTATTTTCTCTATCTTCAGGCAGGACATAGATCTTATTGTAGCTAGAAAATCCATCAATCATGGACATCCTAGATGAACCGGTCACTCTCTGCAGAATGTGCTCCATATTGGGCAAGGGGTAGTTATCCATTTTGGAGCTTCTGTTCAAATTCCTGAAATCAACACATAACCTGATTTCCCCATTTTTCTTCGTCATGGGCACAAAATTATCCACCCACTCTGAATATCTAAAAGGAATGATGATCTGGGCATCCAACAACTTTTTCACTTCTTTTTCCATAATAGGCATCAACATGGGATTTATTTGTCTGAGCTTTTTTCTGAAATTTTTGGCCTCTTCTTTCAAAGGGATCTTATGCTCAATGATGTTGGTGTGATATGTTCTTAAATATTGATATTTCCAGGAAAACACATTAGAAAACTCCTTCAAAAGCTTGACATACTCATCCCTTTTCTCCTTTGATAAACTACTAGACAATTTGACATATTTGGGATCCTCCTCTGTTCCTAAATTGCATTCAGTCACATCAACATATTCAGTTGAACTTTTAATATTTAAAGCAACATCATTTATGTCAAAAAATATCTCTAAGGAGACAAGTCCCTTTGGAATATGGTTACTTGGCAATTGAACAATATGATGGTCAGCAATTTTATTTAGAAAAATATTAGCATGGGGGTTTTCTTTAGTATCTTGATCCTGATCAATATGTAAATCATAAAATTCATCCACGATCTCAAGATTTTTTTTTATCTCAAGATAATCCTCAAAAACATTCCAATGTTTGACATTGTTATGAATAGAGGGTATGTATTTTACTTCCACCTCATACTTGAGTTTGGGGGGAAGAGGAACCTAGAACTTACTTGCTGAAATAGCCAAGGAATCTGCCACACTGTTCTCCTTTCTTGGAACAAATGAAAGATTAAAATCCATGAAGAAACTATCAACGAGATCCCAAACTTCATTTCTGTAGGCCCTTAACCTGGGGTGCTTAGCCTGATACTGATTTATGACTTGATGAACAATCAACTCAGCATCTCCAAATACTTCCATCTCCTCAATCTTCATGTCATTGGCAGCTCTCAAAACCAAAACAAGAGCCTTGTATTTTGCTACATTGTTTGTTGCTTCAAATTCAATCCTGTAAGACAGAGATATGGTCTTTTGGGAAGGGGAAATGAAAACTACCCCAGCACCAGCACTTTCCCAAGAAGAGGCTCCATCAAAAAACATTTTCCAAACAGAGGTATTGGGAGGAGGGTCTTTACAAGAGGTGATGGGTTGCTTTCTGATTTCAATAGGTGTTTGAGGAGTATCAATTAGTTGTAGCATATTGGTTCCTAAATCAGTATCAACTGCAAAAATGGGGTGATTGGTAGGGTTTGCTTCATCACTAATAATGTAAGAAAATTGAGCTTCCCTATAAATCCTTCTATGTTCTCTCCCAAAAACAAGAATTGTGGCATATGAAAGATCCATATGTAAATTTCCCCCTAGTCTTTTGATCCAATATCTAGACAAAAGAATTCAAAACTTAGGGGGGACATCAGCCACCACAATATCCATGACCACACTTTTCATTGGCAACTGGAATAAGGACACAACCAGGTCTTTGATAACCCCGAGACACTTCACCTTTCTGGAATCAAATGAGTACAGGTCATGGTAGGTTTTCGTAACCTCCAACCCAAGCTCATCCATGACAGTCTTAGGCATGAGATTGTGATATTCCCTTGAATCCATCAAGCAGTCCTGCAACACCTTATCATGAATGTTCAATGAGGTATAGAAAGGAGGGGAGGAGTCATCACTATCCTCTACCAAAGGCCCTAGTATGACAACTGGTTTTTCATCTTGGAGGTTGATTGAGTCTATGGGATGAGATGAAGGTTCATGCTGCAGTACTTTGGAGAGGTACCTTTTGAAATTATTATTTTTAACTAACTCCAAGAAAGGTACAAGAATTTTTATCTTTTGAATCTCATTCTAAAATCTAAAAGAGGAGGGGGCTTCAGAATCTCTTTCACTTCTAGGATAGGGCTCTTAACCACTGCCTGGGGGTTTTGTGCCTCTTTTTATTTGTTGCTAGCTGCCACATCCTTAACAGGATGCTTTGTTCTAGTAGGTTGACCAAGAATGTTAGGATTTCCTTCCTTCTTCTTGGACCTGAGGTTGTATCTATTTGGATTACCACTGGTTATTTCCTCTTTTCTCAGCTCATTTAGTTGGTTATCTATGAGAGAGTCTTCATATGCAGATTGAGTTAGATGAGGAGATGAAGAGGTGTCACCAAGACAATAGATTTCAGGATCAGTTTCTTCTTCCTCTCCTTCTTCATCAGTGACCAGGTTATTTTGGAGAGGGGCTTGGACTTTTTTATCATCCCTATCCCTATTTATTTGATCTCTCTGGATGATCTGAGGGGAATTATTTGCTCTTCTAAAATTACCCTTGTTATCAACATTCTGGGGGTTCCTATAGCTCTTCTTTCCCTCAAATTTCAATTTCTCCATTTCTGTTGAAAGTGTTTTTACCAGTTTTTTCAACTCATCCACTTGAGGGTGGGAAACATAGGAACCAAAGGTTGAAGCTTCATACCTACCTTTTCTTCTGTCTCTATCAGCCTTACTCCTAAGTTTTTCAACTGCCAATATATTGGACTCTACTTCAAGGGTTGTATCTTGCATATGAGCCAAGGAGGTAGCTCTTCTTTCTCTCAACAGGAGGCAAAACTCAGGGTCAAACGCACTAGCATAAGTAATCTTGGAAAAGGTTTTTGCAAGATTAATTTCAATGGGAATCTTATTATACATCTTATTAAATCTCTTTGATAAGTTTGAAACAGATTCCACCTCTTCCCTCTTAAGTGATCCAAACTCTATAATATAATAGAGGAAATCCTTTTTGTCCCCCCAATGCCTTAAGAATGAATCATCCAGATATTAAATATCATCAATAGATCCAGGATTCACGCCCCTAAACCACTTTCTAGCCTCACCATCAAGGCTTTGTACAAAAACTCTCAACCAGACATCTTCATTTTCAATATTAATTTTATTTGCACAAATGTAAAAAGATGAAAGGTGTTCTTTTGCAGTTATGTCTTCCTCCCCTGTAAACTTGGGCATGTAATTAAGGTAATATCCAACTGGGACACCATTCATAGGATGAGGTAAAACAAGAGGGGCATACCTAGCAGCCACTATTCCATCCATCATGTTTCTTGGAGGATTAGCACCTGCCATTGGGATGTGAACTGTAGGAGAACCAGGGAGAGATGGAGTTTGGGCAGGTAGGACTACAGTTGTTTTTCTAGGAGAAAGGGGAAACAATTGAGTGTTGGAGGAGAATAATATGGGGTTCAAGGGAAAGCAAATTTCACCCTTTTTAGATGCAACAACGTTTATAGGAGGGGGAGTAGGAAAACCCAAAATGGGAAAATATTCTAAGTTTCTGGGTCTAAGCCACTTTACAATATCAAGGGAAACAAGAATTTCAAAACTTCCTCCTTCCAAATGAAGACTAGAAGGGGGGATTTCAACAGGAGAAATTCCAAAATTTAAACTTCTTGAAACCCCAACATATGGCATAATAGGAGAATTAGATGCAACTACTGGAGTTTTAAAAGAAGAATCATGTAAATTACCAGATTCACCTGGTACAATAGTTGAAAGCCCTTCTTGAGAGGCCTTTCCTTTCTTGATAATATTTTTTGGTTCAGCTTCAGGTGTTTCCAAAGGCAGTTGTGGAGTAGACCTCGTGTGTCTTCCTTTGGGAGCCACAACTGAAATAGTGGAGTTGTCAAGTGCAAGTTGTAATCTTCAAGGTACTGATTTCTGATGCACCTTCAAAATCAAAATTTCTTTGTCATTCAATCCCAGGGAAATGTCTTCAATTCATCCTTGGAAATGACTTCAAGAATGTTAGCACTGAGAGTCACCCTCAGATTGCAAGAGGATAAGCCCAATACCCATCAAAATGTTTGTGGAGGTAGGTTTATGAGTGGAGGTCAAATGGACAAAACTCAGTACAAGAATGATTTAACACAAAAACTAGGAAAGCAATGCATAGGGAAATGAGGTCCTCATTAACTCCAATCAGTGGTTTGAGTTTAAAGGTGGGAATAAGGAAGACTTAGTGAGAAAGGTGGACAAGTATGCCATGGGAATCTGGCTTTCAAGCAGCTTGGTGAAGAAAAAATCAAGCTCAAGAGCACTCTTGGAATTAGTTTTCAGGTACTGAAATATGTCACATCAACATAATAAGCAAACCTACATTATCATACGAATACAACAAATCGTCTGGATTCTCCATGCACAAGCATTTCAGCATAAGGGGAAATAAGATAACAAAGGCAAAGTACTAGAATAGGTCACAACAACATTATAATCAATCCTACATTACAATACAACTACAACCCTTGATTGGATCCTCCATGCCCAAGTGTTTCAGCACAATTTACACGAGACGATGAAAGAAGTTGACTTCGCGAAAGTATCAAGTATCATACAAAACCAGAGAACAGATTTGTTATCAAATATTACAAAATAGGGAGCTCTACTCAACCATTTGAAGACCATAAAAAAATATTGAACTGATCTACTTATACTCAGATCTGTCCACAATTGCCAGGAGTGTGATCTGGCAATCCCGTTCAAATCTCTATGTCTGAGTAGCCTTATGTCATAATGTGTGTGTTTCCTTCTGTCAGACACAAACTTGGCTCAGTATGGGCCTGCAGGAAAATGTCTGGTGTTGTACCTCGTGCTGACAATCCTACCTCCTCGACCACAGCTTGTGAGCGCTCCATTTATGGACTGAGCTGAGGTTTCATCTACCAGTCCCTTCTTCATTAACTAGATCTTCATCGATATTGGAGCGTGGATGGACAACTAGCGGAAGGCCATCTGTCGCAACCAGATTGGGCGCTGAATAAGTAGGTGGCCACAAAATTCAACCCTTGTTCATTGGTTGAACTCTCCTTGGGATCAAGAGTGTGGTTGTATGAATAGAGGGAGAACACTTGTCGTTGTCAGATATCTAATGCACATGTGATTTCGGGGCTATCGAAAGCGGTTTGGACCCATACCGCTTTCAGTCTCGAAACGCACCCTCTTCCACCATGTAGCCTCCTTGCAAAACCATGGTTTGGATTTCAGCCCACCCTTCCAATTTTAATGTATGTGCATGTTGTGGCCCCAAAATAATCTGAGACCGTCGATCTAAAAGGGACCTAGGATCTGGGTGTACCTGCTACTTTAGCACCCCTGGCAAACTTTTACTCGCCTGCCAACCTTGGAGTCCCTCCAACCTCGCTTGGAGATAGCACCACATCAAACCTACACAGGGGATCTCGATCGCTACAGACTGCACCGACTCACCTGCATTCATGTTGTTTTGTGTGATAACACCCACCATGGAGACTAGTATGGACATGGGAACATGCTTCATTTTTAGTTTTTTATAGTTAATCATCGTGGCATTGAGACTTCCTCTTCATCCATCTAATTTGATTCCATTTTGTTTCTCCTCTATTGCTACGATAGTTGTTTTTGTTACTGCTCCATTGTCCTTGGATGTAGATCGCATTTGCAAGGGTATTTTTGCATACTGGAAGGATTTCCTTAATGTGTGGTGGTTGTGCCTTGGTGGTTTTCTTCTATCACGCGGTACCTATCCATATTTATTCTATCATGCAACAGATGAGTGACCTCAAAGTAACCTCAAAATAAACTATTAAAACCACGCTTTTAAACTTATAGAAATTAAACATTAATTGATTGAGATTTCATGTATGCTTCCCTGAGTTTGGTTCCTAGTGCATTTGCTCACAGTTGAGGTGTTGTGTTCTCAGGGGTTGTTGACGATGTGCCATATCTTAATCCTACAAACTATAAATAATTGGTGAATTTGTTTTCAAATCATATAAACTGTGAAGTTGTAGATATCAAAAACACCTTTCCAACGGTATAAGGAATGCACAAAATGGGAATCCGAGTCAAAATTTATGGCCAAAATAAGAAAGGAATATCGGTAGGGCCTTGTATCTATTACAACCAAGTTTGTGGGAACTCCTCCTCTGTGTCCAGAGAATTTTCCAACAACTCCTCCCTTAGTTCCAGAGAAGTTTCCAACAAGTTCTAGAGAAGTTTTCAACGACTTCCAGAGAAGTTCATGGGAACTCCTCCTCTGTGTTTGGATAAGTTTCCAAAAACAACTCCTTCGGTTCTGGAAAAGTTTCCAACAACTCCTCCTTTGGTTCTAGAGAGGTTTCCAACAAATTCGGGATAATTTTTCAACAAGTTTCGAAGAATTCTTCAACAAGTTTTAGAGAAGTTCATGGGAACTCCTCCTCTGTGTCTGGAGAAGTTTCTAACAACTCCTCCTTTGTTTCTAGAGAAGTTTCCAAAAACTCCTCCTTTGGTTCCAAAGAAGTTTCCAACAACTCCTCCTTTGGTTCCAGAGAAGTTTCCAACAACTCCTCCTTTGGTTCTAGAGAAGATTCCAACAAATTATAGAGAAGTTTGTGGGAACTCCTCTCTTTCCGAAGAAGTTTCCAAAAACTTCTCCTTTGGTTCCAGAGAATTTTCCAACAAATTCCAGAGAATTTCATGGGAACTCCTCCTCTATGTCCGGAGAAGTTTTCAGCAAGTTTCAAAGAATTTCATGGGAACTCCTCCTCTGTGTTCAGATAAATTTCCAACAACTCCTCCTTTGGTTCTGGAGAAGTTTCCAATGACTCCTCCTTTTGTTCCGAAGAAGTTTCCAACAACTTCCAGAGAATTTCACAGGAACTTCCCCTCTGTGTCCGTAGAAGTTTCCAACAACTCATCCTTTGAAGGAAGACAAATCGAAAAATTTCTAAGTGTCCCTTTTGTTGGAAAAAAACAACAAGAGCTTGAGTTCAAAAGTCCATAACTTTCTCATACGATGTCTGATTGAGGTGTCATTTTTTGCACCATGGAGAGAACAAAGAGACTCTTCTGGAGAGATATTTTACCATGCAATTCCAATATTCCATCAGTGTCACAACTAACAAGGTTGGTTTGAGTGAGGAATTCCTAGCGATTGTTTTGACACATTGGGGCCTCGAATTTCAATTCCGTCAATTGTGTTGGAATTGTAATCGCGTAAATCATATAGTTGGCCTATTTTGGGGATGAAAAACACATTTTGACGAATGCCAAAAAATAGCACTCAAAGGTGTTTTTTAATGAAAGTCTGAGTCTGTTTTTTTTTTTTTTTCCCAAATTCAGTTTTGTGAGTTCCTAAGTCATATGTGTTGTATAGGATCTTGGTTCTTCCATTGGCACTGAGGTAACATTTCATTGGCACAGAAATATAAATCTTCTAAAATGGCCAACTGACGTTTTGAGTGATTAACATTGTTTAGGAGCTTGGAGGACCAGTTTTCTTCTAAGATACATTTAAGATCCAATGAAATACCTATAGATGTTTTATTTAACCCATATGATGATATATGGAACTTTCATGATCATGGTTAGTCATAAAATCAAGAAGCACAAAGTAAACAAGTTGATATGGTACGCACAAAGAAAGCTATCGGTGACACAAAAAAACTTAATTATGACCACAACATGAAGTAGATTAGGTGAGGTATGTGACTAGTCATTATTTATCCATTCAGGCATAGAAATATCACTCATTGGAAATGACAAGATCCTTACTAATGGGAGTGGTGAGAAGGAGTTGAGTCGGAGGAGAATAAAAGAGGTCTCAAGATGAAGGTGTATCTTGTGGACTGAATTGATGTCAGCGAGAGAAATAAGAACCTCAATATACTTAGTGTTGATGAGGGTTCAAAATCCTTCTACTAGTACATCAATAATAGGTGGAAAACTCATCAACAAGTAGTGTTTTGGAGAGAGAGAGAGAGAGGAACTTTGTCAATAGGAGATGTATCGAAAAAGATGAAAGGAAGTACATCGGTGTAAGGCTATGTGTGTTGGAGACAATCATGTGAACATATTCGGTATACTTTCGCTAATCACATGAACTTCATCGATGATAAATATTTGTGTGTTGGCTAAGTTTAGTGGAATTTCGTCATTGTATCGGTGGTCAAGGACTGATGGTGTCGATGCATCGGTGAGGAAGAAGGATGTTCATCGATACACTATGTATAGGTGAAGAAAGAGGGAACTTTTGGAAACTATGTATCGGTGGGTTAGAGTGATATGAAGAAACAATGCAAGTGGTAAATAATAGAGAGTGAGAAGGGAGACTTGGGATTTTCCATTTGCAAGAGAGATTCTAAGAGGATTTCCAATAGAAAAGTTTAGTAGTGGGGCCCATTTTCTTCTCTTGGGGAAAATATTAGAGAAGAAATTAGGGAGGTTGTTTTACAAGTACAACACATATCTAATAGCATGGATGTTAATATGCAAAAATATAGTATATCTTTTAATGGGGTGGTAGAGGACCAAGTTATGCTACTTCTCCATCTCTTCCCCTGTCAGCATTTTTATTCTTAGAGATGTTTCAAGTACTATGTTTTTTCATCAATCCAAATGATTATGGAATTAATGGTCCATAATGTATCCATATTTAGGTAAAATATTTTTATAGCGCATCCTTTTCGGCTACCAAGGTTTAATCACTATTAAGAGAAGGTTATAACACCACTCTATACATAATTCGTACAGGTATTATATGATCCATATGCTTAAAAACAATTAAACACATTCAAGCTCAGAGTAAAACATATTATTTACTGCTATAATTAACAAACCATAGCATTCCATATTAATTCGTATACACAGCGGAAATCATGATAACATAAATAGTAGAGTCATGCACAACATGATACAAACATAATCAGATACTTATCTTTTAATAGTGGTAGATTCCACCAACCAAGTGCAGGCCTTCCACGAACCTCCCAGCCTTAGACCGCACTGCTCATCAGCTCAGCAATGGGTCACCCCCGAGCTGGGACTAAGCTCCACCCCAAGGCAAGGAAATCTAGGCTAGGCTGAGGTTACAGGGAAAACAACACACAACCACAAGGAAGGAATTCTCTCCAAGGAACCTCCCACGCTCACTGCCCACAGACCCTCATTCCCCACATGCCTATTCCACCCCAGGAGTATACACCTTCTCTGTCACCTGGACAGTCCTTTGGCTGCTAATATCCCTTTCCTTGGGTTACAGGAACAGGCCATACTGGAAGTCTCCGAGCTCTGTGGAAGCTACAGGGTTCCTTCCAAGAGTTCTCTCCTTTCTCTGTGCACTCTCTCACCTGGAGGGAGTCGCTCATAGGTCCAACAACCTGTTCTTCCAATCTTCAACTACCTCTCTCACCTGGAGAGAGTGTTGTACAAACTGGCCAACAAGCCACACAGGATCAAACAATACACGTCCACCACATTCCATGGGAATCCAGACACGAACACCCCAGGGAAGCTCCAGAAAGGTACAACAGTATAACCAGGCTTAGCAGGGACGAGACACTTCTATTTTCTCAATTTGGCAACACGGAATAGACTCACATTCTGGATTCTCAAGGATGTGTGACGAGTCGTCCACGTAGGGGTCGATTCAGACTCCCCGGATTAGAACAGAGAAGGGTATACCATCTTTCCAGAACAAACACAGACTCTTTCCCAAATCCACGCAGGCTTCTCGTTCAGGGAATATACACACCGGTTTTCTCAGAGCTAGACATAGACTTTTCGAATCACAGGGACGCACGAAGGTTCTCTACCGGAGTCGGGTTGGTAGTACTATCTAGGGCTCTGTACGCATTCAGACAATTGGGTAGAATGGGGGAGGAACCCTTCTCACGGCTCACCCTGGCCGTTTTATTCGCATGCGTCAGGGTTGACACTTGTCACCCATGAAACTGCATGTGTTCCACCATCACGCATCTCCCTTGTATGTTCTCCCCTTGCCAGAAACTTAGGATAAAACATAAAATGCACATGTCTTTTGGAATAATATTAAAATATTTTTCCCAGGCTTAAGCCCCCTAGGCTTAGCCCCTAGGCTCAACACTTAGCCCCTTTTCCCACCTTTCAGCCCCTAATTCCTTGCCCACCTTATGGATTCTTAGTCCCCCTTCACTCCTTCATCGTGGTCGGTCTACACATGGCGGTGTTTATATTTTATTAATTGTTCTGCGTGATTACATATACAACAACAGGCTCCTGGCCTTCAACACTCAAGCTCCCTAGCCTAACAGCACATAAACCTCCAGCTTATAAAAACTTGTCTCACTAGCCTATAAAACATAATTACAATTCCTTTCCAAACATGGTTTACAACGGGGCTTGGCCTTGGGGACACTACAATCCCCCTCCCCTTATTTTTGCACTGTCCTCAGTGCAACTTTACACAGCATCTGCAAGCTTTTCAAAAAATTTCAAAAAGATGCGGGTACTCTGCCCGCATAAAATCTGCATGCTCCCATGTCACATCCTCAGGACCATACCAGGTCCACTAAACCTTTACAAGCTCTATGACTCGATTCCGGAGCTGTTTTATTTTCTTGTCCAATATGCGTATAGGATGCACTTGCAGGACACCTTCTGGTTCCACCTGAATCACATTCCAATCGATAACATGATTAGCATCACGTACATGTTTCTTAAGCAATGAAACATGAAACACATTATGTACATTCATAGATGCAGGTAATGCAAGCATGTATGCAACCGGCCCAATCCTTTCCAGGATCTCAAATGGCCCACAAAATCTTGTTGCCAACTTGGCGCAACTTCCCAGCCTCAAGGAACTCCTGTTAGTTTTCACTTTCAGGAAAACATGATCACCCACTTTGAATTCTCTATGGGTTCTGTTACTATCAGCGTAACTTTTCTGCCTGTCCTGGGCAGCTTTTAGATTATGTTTAATTCTTATCATTTGGTCTTCCATCTCTTTGAGTAGCTCAGTCCCAACTACTGCTCTATCAGCTGGATTATCCCAGCTCACTGGAGTGTTGCACTTTCTTCCATAAAGTGCTTCGAATGGGCTCATCTTCAATGATGCATGATACCCATTATTGTAGGCGAATTCTACCAAATGCAGGTAGTCTTCCCACCTTGATGGTTTATCCATCACATACATTCTCAGCATGTCTTCTATTACTCTATTCACTCTCTCTGTCTGTCCATCAGACTAGGGATGATACGCTGTACTAAAGTTCAGATTCGTTCCGAATTCTTTGAATAGTCCTTTCCAGAAATTCGAAGTGAATTTCGGGTCCCTATCAGACACAATTGTCTTAGGAATTCCATGCAAGTGTGCAACTTCTTTTAAAAAGATATCAGCAACATCAGCTGCTCTGTGGGTGGTTTTTAGTGGAATAAAATGGGCAGCTTTAGTAAGCTTGTCCACCACCACCATGATTGAATCATGCTGCTTGCTTGTTCTAGGTAGTCTGGTGATAAAATCCATTGTTACCACGTCCCATTTCCATTCAGTAATAGGTAAAGGCTGTAGCAACCCTGCTGGGTGCCTGTGCTCAGTCTTAACCTTTTGGCACTCCATAGATCTGGCGACGTATTCAGCGATTTATTTCTTCAAACCCGGCCAAAAATAATGGCTTTTGACTGCTGCCACAGTCTTCTGATATCCAGGATGTCCATCATAAGCCACATTATGCATCTTCTTTAGAATTGCCAGCTTCAATTCTCGGACATTGGATACATACACTCTGTTTTTATACAGAAGTAAGCCATTAGTTCCCAAGGTGTAACTTTCCTTTGTCTGTGGTCTCTCACGCTACTGTAGATTTGCTACAAGACCTTTGTACTGCAAATCAGTATTTGCAGCTTCCAAAATTCTGTCTTTCATCTTAGTCTGGTACATGCTAATGGCTGCAGCATGTAATTAGTGCACCTTTCTGCTGAGTGCATCAGCCACCTTATTTTCTTTCCCCTTGATATTCTTGATATCAAAGTCATATTCACACAGAAACTTCAGCCATTTGATTTGCCTGGCATTTAAGGTCGGCTGATCAAATAAATACTTCAGACCATTATGGTCTGTTCTCAACTCGAATCTCTTGCCCATGAGGTAATTTCTCCATTTCTTCAAGGCGTGGACGATTGCTGCCAGCTCTAAATCGTGAGTGGCATAATTCTTCTCATGCTCCTTCAACTTTCGGGATTCATAACAAACTACAAATCCCTCTTGGCTGAGAACTCCTCCCAGCCCCTCCTTACATGCATCTGTGCACACTACGTAATCCTTGTTTGGATCTGCAATATTCAGGATTGGAGCACTGGTTAGTAGCTGCTTCAATCGCTGGAAGCTACTCTCACATTCTTCAGTCCACTGGAACTTCTTCTCCTTCCTTTGCAAGGAAGTGATAGAATGAGCTATCTTTGAGAATCCAACTATAAACCTCCTATAGTAACCTGCCAGACCCATAAAAGATCTAACTTCTGCCACATTCCTTGGCGTTGGCCATTCTCGAATGGCATGTACCTTCTCAAGATCCACAATGATCCCTTCTTCAGATATAATGTGTCCCAAGTAATGGATCTGCCTTTGATAAAAAGAGCACTTGCTCAGTTTTGCGTACAGCTGGTGTTCTCTCAACACTTGCAGCACCATTCTCAGGTGTTGCTCATGTTCTTCCTCTGTCTTGGAATACACCAAGATATCGTCCAGGAAGACTATGACAAACTTGTCCAAACAATCTCTGAACACTCCATTCATTAAGCACATGAAAACAACAGGCGCGTTGGATAGCCCAAATGGCACCACCGTGAACTCATAATGGTCGTACCTTGTTCTAAAGGCGGTCTTGTTGATGCCCTCCTCCTTTATTCTCACTTGGTGATATCCATATTTGAGGTCTATTTTTGAAAATATTTTTGCATCCTTCAACTGATCAAAAAGATCATCAATCCTTGGCAGAGGATACTTGTTCTTGATAGTGACCTTATTCAACTGTCGAAAATCAATGCACAACCTCAACGTCCCATCTTTCTTTCTCACGAATAGGATCGGGGCTCCCCAGAGTGACACATTGGGGCGAATGTAACCTTTCTTTAGTAGCTCTTCGAGCTACAATTGCAACTCTTTCAGCTCTGGTGTACTCATTCTATAAGGAGCCTTTGAAACTGGAGTTGCTCCAGGCATCAAATTTATAGCAAAATCGATGTCCCTCTTCGGAGGTAATCCAGGTACCTCCTGAAATATGTCCTTGAATTCTTTGAGTACTTCATGGTCTTCCAGATTCGAGACTTCATCTCAGGATGCTTCTTCCACCCGAGCTGCATATAATTGACAGCCTTTCCGGTAACATTTCTTCAGCTGCATGGATGAGATTTCCCTAACAGCCACGGCTCTAGGAATTCCTTGGACTGTTACCTGATTTCCCTCCTCGTTCAGGCATGTAAACCTCTTATTACGGCAATCCAAAAGGGCATGGTGTTGATCCAACCAGTCCATCCCAATTAAGCAATCGTATGAGCCTAAAGGCAGAATGTTCAATTCAGCCTTAGTGCTCATTCCTTTCATGTCCACTGAACAAGACTTAACCAATTCAGTGACCTTCCTCTTGGTCCCTATGGCCAACTACACTAACCAAGACTTCTCATGTTTTCTTCTCATTAGATGCAAACTTTCCACCACTCTAGGATCTACATAACTATGGCTAGCCCCTGAATCAATTAAAATAACAAGTGGTCGGTTGTTGATCGTACCTTCCACTTCAATCATGTGCGATTGAAATTCGGCTTGCTTGTTGTCCAAGGCTGTGTAGATCCTTGGCATTTTGCTGCCCATATCCTCCACTGTTTTAGCTTGCTGAACAGTATGGACAGTTCTTGCTTTGTCTTTTCTATGGGGGCAGTCTCTGTACCTATGATTCCCTTTACAACCCCAACACTCCATAGTTGACGGTCTTGGCACCTGCTCACTCCCTTCAACTTTCCTGGGCTCTCTAAAAGATGACTATCCCCAAGGACTGTTTCTGAAAAAGGAAGGCTTGTTTCCCTTCTGCCTCTGTTCCTTCTTAAACTTCCTCTGATCATTCCAAACCTTCTGATGGGTAGGCCTTTCCCCTTGCTGTTCATACACGAATTTCGCCTTTCTTATTGTTTCTTCCATGGTCTTAGGATCATCATATTGAATCTTGTCACTCATGGAAGCTGGCAGTCCACTCAGATATCTCTGAATATTGACAGCCTCATCTTTGATGAATGGAACATACTTCAGTAGTTCTAGGAAACTTTGTTCATACTCATAAATAGTCATGCTGCCTAGCTTGAGTTCGAAGAACTCCTTCATCTTTTTGTCATAGTATCTTTTAGTCAGGTATTTCTTCTCGAAATACCTCTTAAATTCCTTCCAAGTGACCTCCTTCTCTCTGATGTGCTGCAGCTGCACAAACTGATCCCACCACATGGATACTTTTCCTTTCAGTTGGTACATTGCAATTCTTCCTTCTGCATGGGCAGAATAATTCTGCAGTTGGAAGTATTTCTTCATTCCAAGCAACCAGGTATCGGCAACTTCTTCCTTCTTATGTTCTCCATCGAATGTTGGAGGCTTAATCTTGTTCATCTCCCCATTCAATTCCTCCTTTCCAGATTTTCGATGTTTTCTGGTAGGGGATGGGCTTGAACTATTGTGTGTCTTCCTATCAGAATGTCTTTGGGAGCGACTAAGATGTCAGCTACCACTCCTTGACCTACTTCTTCTCCCATGGGTTCTGCGACTCTCCGTCGTACTTGAGTCTCTTCCCTTCTCGAGTTTCTTCTCTATCCTTTCCAGGCTCTTCAAAAAATTTAAGTTTAATTCACCCTACTGATCCCTGACTTTCATGAGCTTTCGACTATCATCTCGGCGAGCCTTGGCCTCTCTTTGAAATCCTTCAATGATTTTCATTATGTGTCCTTCCTTATCCTTCTCTTTTCGATGCCCATTGGAGTTCGATCCTTCCACTCCCATATTGACGTCCTTTCCTTCCCGTTCGTCTCTTGTTTCGGAGGCGATCATTACCTTTCCCCAATCCATACTCGGTGTTGTTTAACTGGAGTCCTAACCTCCGTTGAACTCTGCACACACACTATGCAATTAAATTCGAAGTTTGTCAGGCCATTACTCCTTCGGAACAATCCATAACATTTATAAGCCAATACGAACAAGAACAAAAAACATTTTGATTTAACTAAGTTTTCTGAGCTCAAGTTCGGTTCTACAATTTTCGTGTTTTCGAAACTTTCATTTTTGGCACTTTGGGATTTTGGGTCTTCGGGTTTCGGGGTTTCAGGGTTTTGGTCCATGAGGCTTTCAGACTTGCTTTCCTTTCCAACCCCTGACTTCTGAAATTCCGACTTACTTTACCCTCTGGGCCCACATAGCACAGTGGTCACCCACAACTACGGTGGCATGTGGTACGTTCATGAAGGTCCACGTCGCTTTTAACGACGTCATCGGGTCCCACCTCTCTCGCTTCTCTTCTCGACCCACTGGCACATGGTACATCTCCATGTGTCCACGTCCATTCCTAGAAAAATCCAACGGTCAGATATTTCTCAGATCTACGGCATCAATCGCATCGCGCACCTTTAAGTGGAGTACAGGTGGCAGAGGGGGCCCCATTTCACATGCCACACTATTCCAGACCCCCCCCCCCATTAAAGGCAGAATGGAAAGGGGGGTCCGGAACTCACCTGAGCACCGNCCCCCCCCCCCCCACCGCTAATGGTAGAATAGCAAGGGGGCTCCGGAATTGAACCTCAATCGTAGATCTAGGCGGGTGGACTCTAGCCGTCCAGATATGCTCGTTACTTACCTTAATGCACATTCGTGCCCCGACTTAAAGCCGATATCTCTTCCTCACATCTAACGGTCATCACAGACCCTGAGATCCTTCGAAAGAATCTCGTCCGTTCATTGGGTTTATCATCATGAGAGTCCAAACTCTCGATCACGGGACTCCCAAAATCTCGATCCCTGGTTTCCCGATGCAGTTAATATCTCAACACGTAACCTCTGTCCATCGGACGGTTCAGATCTATTTCAGGATTTCCACCATGGAAAGTCCCAATCTCTTGTCATCAGGACTCCCGATCTCGCGATTCCCGATTTCCTGAAATGGAAAATCTCACGACACGTGGCCTCCATCATTCGGACGGTTCAGATCTATTTCCGGATTTCCACCATGGAAAGTCCCGATCTCTTTTCATCAGGACTCCCGATCTCGCGATTCCCGATTTCCCGAAATGGGAAATCTCACGACACGTGGCCTCCGTTATTCAGACGGTCTAGATCTATTTCGAGGCTTTCGCCCTTATTCACTGGGGTTTTAACCCTCGGATATCTCCTGATAGATCCAACAGCTGTCGGTTTTTCCAGCCGAGATCTGACGGCTCAGATGGTTCCTAACTAATTCGGGATTTCGCGTATCATGATTTCCACACTCCTGTGCAATTTCCAAAGGGATTTAAACCTCGTGCACACTTTCCAGATCTAACAGTCACGAGGGTTCACCTTCCCTCCCGAACAGATCCTAAAGCTCCTACACTTCTGGTGTGGAGTCCTCTCTCCCTGTGGACTTATACCACACTGGCGGCGGTTTCATAACGCCGCTATACCTCCTGAGCTTAAAAACTCGTCAAGTAACTCCTTGACACTTTGGAGCAAACCAGGGTCCGAAATTGGCCTTCCAGACCCAATTTCCTTTCGCATTCTCGGTCCAAAGACCTCTCCACTGGCCCATCTAGGCTTAGTGTCGAAACCTTGGCTCTGATACCAAACTGTAGCGCATCCTTTTCGGCTACCAAGGTTTAATCACTATTAAGATAAGGTTATAACACCACTCTATACATAATTCGTACAGGTATTATATGATCCATATGCTTAAAAAAAATTAAACACATTCAAGCTCAGAGTAAAACATATTATTTACTGTTATAATTAACAAACAATAGCATTCCATATTAATTCGTATACACAGCGGAAATCATGATAACATAAATATTAAAGTCATGCACAACGTGATACAAACATAATCAGATACTTATCTTTTAACAGTGGTAGATTCCACCAACCAAGTGCAGGCCTTCCACGAACCTCCCAGCCTTAGACCGCACTGCTCATCATCTTAGCAATGGGTCACCCCCGAGCTGGGACTAAGCTCCACCCCAAGGCAAGGAAATCTAGGCTAGGCTGAGGTTATAGGGAAAACAACACACAACCACAAGGAAGGAATTCTCTCCAAGGAACCTCCCACGCTCACTGCCCACAGACCCTCATTCCCCACATGCCTATTCCACCCCAGGAGTATACACCTTCTCTGTCACCTGGACAGTCCTTTGGCTGCTAATCTCCCTTGCCTTGGGTTACAGGAACAGGCCGAACCGGAAGTCTCCGGGCTCTGTGGCATCTACAGGGTTCCTTCCAAGAGTTCTCTCCTTCCTCTGCGCACTCTCTCACCTGGAGGGAGTCGCTCACAGGTCCAACAACCTGTTCTTCCAATCTTCAACTACCTCTCTCACCTGGAGAGAGTGTTGTACAAACTGGCCAACAAGCCACACAGGATCAAACAATACACGTCCACCACATTCCACGGGAATCCAGACACGAACACCCCAGGGTAGCTCCAGACAGGTGCAACAGTATAACCAGGCTTAGCAGGGATGAGACACTTCTGTTTTCTCAATTTGGCAACACAGAATAGACTCACATTCTGGATTCTCAAGGATGTGTGACGATTCATCCACTTAGGGGTCGATTCAGACTCCCCGGATTAGAGCAGAGAAGGGTATACCATCTTTCCAGAACAAACACAAACTCTTTCCCAAATCCACGCAGGATTCTCGTTCAGGGAATATACACACCGTTTTTCTCAGAGCCAGACACAGACTTTTCAAATCACAGGGAAGCACGAAGGTTCTCTGCCAGAGTCGGGTTGGTAGTACTATCCAGGGCTCTGTACGCATTCAGACAATCGGGTAGAATGGGGGAGAAACCCTTCTCACGGCTCACCCTGGCCGTTTTATTCGCATGCGTCAGGGTTGACACTTGTCACCCATGAAACTGCATGCGTTCCACCAGCACGCATCTCCCTTGTATGTTCTCCCCTTGCCAGAAAATTAGGATAAAACATAAAATGCACATGTCTTTTGGAATAATATTAAAATATTATTCCCAGGCTTAAGCCCCCTAGGCTCAACACTTAGCCCCTTTTCCAACCTTCCAGCCCCTAATTCCTTGCCCACCTTATGGATTCTTAGTCCCCCTTCACTCCTTCATCGTGTTCGGTCTGCACATGGCGGTGTTTATGTTTTATTAATTTTTCTGCGTGATTACATATACAACAGCAGGCTCCTGGCCTTCAACACTCAGGCTCCCTGGCCTAACAATACATAAGCCTCCAACTTATAAAAACTAAGCTCACCAGCCTATAAAACATAATTACAATTCCTTCCAAACATGGTTTACAATGGGGCTCGGCCTTGGGGACACTACAATTTTCTTATATTTTCCTTTGATCCAGGTAGAAATTGGTGGCCACCCACCTATTCCACTGGCTCAAAACAGGGGTTTCCACCTTTGCAGTTTTTCTATGATTTTTCGGGTCCTGAACTTCTAGGGTCGTTTTGAGGCCCTAAATGATGTTTATTGGGCTCAGAAACACCTCACTTGTACTTATAGGAAATTGCTACATTGAACGGAATATGTACTCATTTACTAGACCTTTATGAAAATCTTAGAACACCCCAAATAGAGATTGTATGCAAATGTTACACCCTCGGAAAGTTGACATGTCAACTATCCCCATCAGGGCCCACAAACCTTTTGGCGTTCATCTTCCTGGGTTAGGGTTTGGGATTTTATTTATGTTAAAAATGCCTTTAAAGCCTCATTGTAAAGATCATCTTCTTACAAATGATCATATCCATCACATATCTTCTCAGAGATAAGCTGCCACCATTCTAGCAAGTCATTCAATCTGTAATTTTACAATTTTTGTACATTTCTCTCATTACTAAAAATTGTGCATTACTGTATCTCTGTGTTTATTGAAATATCTCTATATATTTAATTGTTATATATCCACCTTCATTTCATTCTCAAAATAATTTGGATTAGTGGTATCAGAGTAGGCTACTCCTTTTCGTTTCTTAGTGCATGTCCCCAACGAGGTTAGGGTATAGAGAGTTGGGTCTCGAGCTAGTTTTCCTTGAGTACAACCTCTCTCACCAGCCCAAGCGGCCTCCCATGGCGGAAAAAAAGAGAGAGGAGGGATCAAAATATACAATCAAGTTGTTGCTCACACAATCCCTCGCGCAAAAAAGGAACGATATGTTGGAAATCCTTTAATGATTGTCGACAATAGCAGGCACGTCTTTGTCAAGAAGTTGCATTGGAGACACTGTCCCATTCAAGGTACACGTTAATTTTTATATTCCCATATTTGAAGGTCAGATCAATGTGAATTCTTTGGAAAAGTGGTTAAATTTGCTTGAAGGTTATTTCTGTCCACAATTTTTTTGACAAAGAAAAGATCACCTTTGCACTCCTTAAGGATCTCCCCCATGTCAAACATTGGTGGGAAACTTACTAGGAGAAAAATTCCACAGAGGAGTCTAGAATATTTGGAGCCAAGCCCACTTGGGATTTTTTTATGGATGTGGTCAAGGAGAAATATTAATCTATGGGAAAATGCGATGACCAGTACATGAGATGGACCATGCTACATCAAGAGAGGGGCCAAACAATGTCATAGTTCACAAATACCTTACATACCTTGCGCACCAAGCTGGGTATCAAAGACTCCAAGCGACATTTGGTTCTAAAATACCGCTGGTCTCTACACATGTACATCCAAACCAAAATGGAGTTTCTATACATCTCATCACTGGGATTTGTTTATCGATACGTTGTCAAAATCAAGTAGAAATTTAAGCACCAGAACAACCGGGAATTTTGGTCTACAAATCCACAACAACCAAAGTATGGTAAAAACACACCTAATCCAAAGAATATCCAACCTCAATAAAACTAGTCCAAGCCACAGGAAAAGAATACCAATGGGAAGACAAAGAAGGACAGTAGGAAGTGGTGTGACTTCCACAAAATCCCTTGGCACAACACCAATGACTGTCGCTCGAAACAATCATTGGTAGCTAATCTCAAAGAAACAGATTCTAGCCCCAAATCAGACTATGATTCAGACAATAATAAAATGATACATATAATTGATTCAAAACCCACTACTATTGTCACAACCACAATAATCCAAACATAAGAACCAGAGGATCCCGAGGAGGGGGAGCACCTCTTCCATTCATAGATGTGGGTGAATGGGACCCCGCTGCATTTTATTGTTGATAGAGGAAGCTAGAAGAACCTAATCTCATCATAGGTCATTAAGTAGTTGGGTTTTCCAATAACACCACACTCGCAACCATACAACATCGGGTGGCTTCACCAGGTTCGATATCTTCATGTCAGCTAGCATTATCTCTTATTTTACGACATCAATCCCTTCAAGGATGAGGTACTGTGTGATGTTTCTCCACTGGAAGTCTGTGATGTTCTGTTAGGTTAGCCATATATGTGGAAGCTTCATGTTGTTTATGAGTCTCAACCCCGTAGCTTCATTTTTACTTTGGGGGGTCATCTCTATAATATTAAAATATAGAAGATGGTGTGCTTGTTTTACCATTGACGATACCCTCATCACCCAACCATAGGTTGAAGCCTCCCTCCGAGCACCTTAACCTTGACTGAGAATTCCTCCGGAAGCAAACCCTAGGCTAGATAACCAAACAAAGAGTAGTGCATCACAAAAAGTTGATCAAATGTTCCAAACCCTAGCCAAGAGATATTCAAGCCAAAACTAAGATCTTGTTGCTGTTGCAGCTGCACCATCTCTTCCTCCAAACTTGTGCACAAGATTGCAACTGCAGTGCGCACCAAACTGCAGAACTACAATTCTGAGATGCTGCAAATGAGAACTGGCGCCCTGTACTTATAGTAATCCTGCCAATTTGTTAGGGCCGACTTCTCCTTCTGGGTATGTGTCTATTCAGTATATTATTATTAATTATGGCCGACTTCTTCTCTTGGAGGCTAATAACCTAATATAAATTATCTTCTTGAGCCGACAAGGCTTCTAGGGTTATTAGCCAACTCATTAGGGTTTCTCTTTCTTCCTGGAGTCTTCTATTCTCGTCAGGTTCACACGTGGGGGTAAATACCTCCCACAACTACCATAATATTAACACTCCCTCCTAGCTAGAGAGGTATTTACAGGTAATGGACTTGAGCACAAAACATACCTTTTACCCGGTAGCATCAATATAGTCATCTAGACTATTTCATGACTAGATCGTGAGCATCACCATCACCATCAGCTGCATCATCTCTCGAAACCATACTTCATCTGAGTAGTTAGATATGATGCTGGATAAGTCACTCTCACCATAGAGTGATACAAGAGGAGTAAAGGCTCTGAATTGTTTTCCATCTCGAAAATATTTGTTCATCATTCATCTGAATGATCATTATCTCCAATAAACTGCTGATAGTCTTCAAGTCAATTAGAACAAGGATAGAACACACCTGTGTCTATTCATAGTAGTACATAACTACAATCCAGTGGTTCACTACCACATCAAGTAATACATAACTACTTGATCAACAACGTATGGTTTCGAACAGTGAAACATATTCACCACAATAGTCCTCATCTACTGTCATATAGTCTTCATAACAAACATCTGAGAGCATCCTGCATAGAAACAATGTTATGATAGAAACTGTATCATCTGGGCCAATGTTTCACTCATGTCTGTGAGATCTGAAAGAATGTTTTCCACCACAGTAGTCTTCATCTGCATAGAAACAATGTTATGATAAAAACTGAATCATCTGGGCCAATATTTTACTCACGTCTGTGAGATCTGAAAGAGTGTCTGCCCTCATTATAGAATATCAACAATAATCATCTGGGCCAATCTTTCACTCACGTCTGTGAGATCTGAAAGAATGTCTTCCCTCAATATCAACAATGGGCTATCTGCCACATTCTTCTTAACCAAGGAAGAAAGATTATTTCTAATTTCTGATCCTGGACCATTTCTCACCCTAGGCCATTCCTCCAACACTAAACAAAGTGTAACCTGGAGAGAATGAGTTTTCCCTCGAGAAATGTTTGGACCATTCCTTACCCTGGGCCATTCCTCCGACAATAAACAAAGTGTAACCTGGAGGGAATGAGTCTGCCCTAAGGAATGACTGTCCTGGACTATTCCCCACCCTGGGCCATTCTTCTGACACTAAACAAAGTGTAACCTGGAGAGAATGAGTCTGCCCTCGAGGAATAACTGTCCCTGATTGCTGAGCCTAGACTATTCCCCACCCTGGGCCATTCCTTCAACACTAAACAAAGTGTAACCTGGAGAGAATGAGTCTGCCCTCGAGGAATAATTGTCCGGACAATTCCCCACCCTGGGCCATTCATCCGACACTAAAGTGTAACCTGGAGAGAATGTATAACCCTCGAGGAATGTTTGTCCTGCATCAACCTCCAAAATGGACGATTCTTCGAAACTTCTCACAACTGTGAACTTCGAAATAATGACTGCCCGGCGAGGCAGACCATTCTACTTGACCACTACTCAGAGTGACTGCCAAGAAGAATGACTGTCCTAGACCACTCCCCATAATGGGAAGTCGTTGTCTATGATACATCAACAATTAGTCTACCTCCCATGTTAACTACAATGGGAAGTCATTATCCGTCAGAAATCTCAATCCACTTTCCGAACAGGAAAGCATCTGTCCAATATGGACTATTTTTAAATTACAAAGATAAATAATATTTTCAATGCTCCCTCCTAACTGGAGAGTTATTTCAATTACAAAAATAAATGTTTGCGTACCTTCTTCTAGTTTGGAGAGTCTTCCCTTCCGGTTAATAGAGTTATTTCCACGAGCTCTAGATTGAGTATGCAAGTCCTTTTGTCTTGGATAGAGGCTTTACCAAAATGTATTCTTATCTGCACATCTGTGGAGATATGTATTGGAGAAATCATTTTCTTCTTTCTGGACTTTATCATGGATAATGTAATACTTGTACTTTAGTCTGGAACACTATGAAGGCTTCATGTAGATCTGGATGATAGAGTATATCATAGTTGGAGAACTTGGAACATATCCATGTGGCAGTTCCTCTGTTATTATGAGATCTGATCTACTGAGTAGTCATCTTGATGTTATAGAAAATCTTCACCATGCTTCTGCTGTGCACTGGAGGTTCTCCACCAAGTTGTCTTCTTCTTATCTACATACAAGAGTCTCTTTCTGGTATGCCTCAAAGTCTTGAGATTGCTCCTCATACACTCTTTATTCAATTTCTCTGGAGAACATTCCTTGCATTCATATGATGTAGAACTCCAACTCATGGATGTTGCAGATGATATAATGACTCATGTCTGGTGTACTGGAATAAGTAATCATCATAGTCTTCTTCCCTCCATCTGGGAGAACCTCTGGTTCTGGATTTTGCAATGCTTTCATTCATAAGTTTTCCATACATTTTTCTTCATCACGACTTTCAGTTCTTCTGCTTGATTTCTTTTAGTGAGTTCATATCAGGTTTGTAATCTTGTGATTCTTTGATACAATGACTGGTTGTTCTAGTTTTTGTTTCTTTCTTGGAATCTTCATGTTTTTCTTTTACTTTTGGGTCCATGGATTTTCTTATAGATTCCATGCCCTAGAGATTCCACTTCTTCCTTTCATCATAGGATCACAGATCTGGATGGACAACCAGGAATGCTTTAAGGCTTCTCTTCGAAGAGGTCTTCTTCTGTGGTTGAGCTGAACACGTACTGTCTTTTCATGGCTGCTACCATGGATATATATTTATATTTCATCATATTCAATGGATCATAGGATTAGCTCCCTCCTAATCCTTGCTTCATGTAAGAGTGCATATAATCGACTCCTTTCGTCTGATAAAGTCCATACTTTCATCTGCATCCTTATTGTCTTCTACAGTATATAATTGGCTCTCTTTGTCTAACAGAGTCCATGCTTCCGTCTTAGTTGTCATCATAAGTCTTTCTCCAATTCCTTTTGATGTATGACTTCTAAGTCTCTTCATGATTGATTCGGCTTATCTTGCAGTAGCTTCCACATGATTTGTATTTCATCCCTTCATGTGTGTTATCTAATGGTATTCATTCTTATCTTGTTGTTCTTTCATAGGTATAGTTCTTCTTGAAACACATTATTTTCCAAGAGATAGATATACAAGATATTTACAAAGACGATGCAAGTAAGATATGTACAACAAGTAAGAAGAGTGTTGTTACCTTTTAGTAGAAGAAGTCTCTTCCATCCTGCTTAGTCTTCTTAGTAGGTTCCTTTTCTTCGGAAATCGATGCTTCGTGTTTCTTCTTCCTTTTCTTTAGCTCGGGACACTGATTCCTGTAGTGACCATACTTCTGACAGTTGAAGCATTGTATTTCTGAGATGTCTTTCTGTTGATTTGGCTTCCTCCTTGAACCAAACTTCCTTTTATTTATGAAGTTCTTGAATCTTACTGTGAAGGCTTGATCATCATACTTCTTTTCAGGTTTCTCTTTTTCATTGATCCTTGATTCTTCTTGAGCACAGCAAGTCCAAAGTTCTTCAAATGTCGGGTACTCCTTCCTTGTGCTCATGCTTGCGGCAAATGCATCCCATGTCTTGGGAAGACCATTGAGTACTATGTTCACCAATTCCTTTTTTGAAGTGATCTCTTCAATAGCTTGTAGTTGATGTCTTAACTGGGAGATCCTTACAAAGTATGATGTTATGTTGTCATCATCATTCATCTTCATGTCATGGAGCTCATTCTTCATAGTCATAACTTGTCCAATGTTTCTGACTGAGAAGAGATTTGTTAGGGCATCGTACATCTTCTTCGATGAGTCAATATGGGAGATGTAGGGTATCAAGTGGTATTTTATGGAATCCACTATGATACTCATGGCATTGATGTCAACATCTTTGAATTTCTCCATAGCTGCAATGTTCTGTGATTCCTTCTCTTCTCCTTCTTTAAACTCTGGCTTCACGATCCTTCCTTTCACAATATCCAACACTTTATTCTTAGCAAGGATGAGGTCAATCCTTGTCTTCCATGCTCTGAAGTTAGAGGCTCCATCTATATTATTCTCATACTTCATAGAGTTCATCATGTCTTGCTTGACTTGGTCAAACCCTAGATTTGACCAGAAATCCAAACTTCATGTCTTGGCCTTCTGAGAGTACCAGGAGATGCGCTGGGCTAGGGCGCACTGATCTATCTGGAGATTAGGTAAATCTCGTCACTTAAGGTGCTTCGAAAAGAGGTTTAGGGTTTATTCAACTGCTTCTGCTAGTAACCCTAGCTGTAGTGTCTTGGAAGTTGCTTCTGCTAGTAACCCTAGCGACAGTTCCTCAACGAGCTCAATATCTAGCGGCTATGTTTCCTTCCAGCATTTTAGGCTGACTGAAGGGGTGTGGGCCCATAACCTATTAGAATATAGAATATGGTGTGCTCATTTTACCATTGACGATACCCTCATCACCCAACCATAGGCCGAAGCCTCCCTCCGGAAGAAAACCCTAGGATAGATAGCCAAACAAAGAGTAGAGCATCAATCCCCAAGGATAGCGCATCACAAAAAGATAATCAGATGTTCCAAACCCTAGCCAAGATATATTCAAGCGAAAACTAAGATCTTGCTGCTACTGCAGCTGCACCAGCTCTTCCTCCAAACCTGCGCACAAGACTACAACTGCAGTGCGCACTAAACTGCAGAACTGCAATTCTGAGATGCTGCAAATGAGAACTGGCACCCTGTATTTATATTAATCTTGCCAGTTTGTTGGGGATGAATTCTCCTTCTGGGTATGTGTCTGTTCAGTATATTATTATTAATTATGGCCGACTTCTTCTCTTGGAGGCTAATAACCTAATATAAATGATCTTCTTGAGCCGACAAGGCTTCTAGGGTTATTAGCCAACTCATTAGGGTTTCTCTTGCTTCCCGAAGTCTTCTATTCTCGTCAGGTTCACACGTGGGGGTAAATACCTCTCGTAGCTACCATAATATTAACATATAAGATACCATAGGTATTCCCGACTACTATCCCGACAAAAAGTGTCACAAAGTAATCTCTCATACCGCAAAGTTTAGCCTCTTCGCGATCAGGGAAGAAGGTGAAAAGAAGGACACTGCAATCACTGCAGCCTCATCCCAAGGCCTTTCTATCCAACATAAGCATATTGCAGAAGAGCACAAAAATATTGTTGCATCACCTACGGGGGTGCATCCACACTACCCAATCCAACAAAGTTACAACAAAGCCATTCATACTCCTCATATCATATCTTCACCAATAGAGTCCTCCCACACTCGAGCAGATCATGCAGCTAGATTAGTTGAACGGATCCAACCCCTCCAGCAATAGGTTCATAACCACCTTCAACAAGCTAAGAAGGACAACTTCTTCAGCAAGGCAAGTAGTTCACCAAGGTTTAGATTCAGAAAAAGCTTCCCCTGAGTCCACAGGAGCTCGACGCAATGGGGACCATTTCTTCCTAATGGGGGAATAATTATGAAAGTGTAAATCTATGGCCACCCACCTATTCCACTGGCTCAAAATAGGGGTTTCCACCTTGGCAGTTTTTCTACGGTTTTTCAGGTCCTGAACTTCCGGGGCCATTTTGAGGCCCTAAATGACATTTTTTGGGCTCAACAACGACTATAAAAGATTAATAGGTAGATGCTAGGCCGAATGAAATATGTACTCCTCATCCAGACCTTTCCGACAAGGTATACAATTCCCCAAATGGAGATCGTATGCAAAAGTTACACCCTCAGGAAGTTGACATATCAACTACCCCCATCGAGGCCCATAAACCTTTTGGCATTTCATCTTCCAGGGATAGGGTTTTGGATTTTCTTTATGTTAAAAATACCTTTGGAGCCTCATTGTAAACATCATCTTCTTGTGAATGAGTGTATCCATCACATCTCTTCTCAAAGATAAGTTGTCACTATTCTAGTGAGTCATTCACTCTGTAATTTTACAGTTTCTATACATTTCTCTCATTAATAAAAATTGTGCATTACTGTATCTCTGTGTTTATTGCAATATCTATGTATATTTATTTGTTATATCTCTGTCTTCATTTCGTTCTCAAAATAATATGGATCATCCTCTAATTAGGAATTGATTAGTTTGGTAGGTAGGCAACGGGGAGAATTTAAGGGTAGGGCCTAATCCATGGGTCAGGAGTGGATATGATTTCATGTTAAATGATAATTTGATTATTTATCTTCAAGGGAAAGTCATATAATATTTGTCTTAGGTAGCCTCATCAAAACTCACTACCATATTGTAGCAAGAATGGAAGAGGGTGGAATAATTAGGCTTATAAGGAATTGAAATAAAGCAGTGGGAGACTTACACAACAAGGCATAAGGTAAGTAATGTTTGCATTAAAGTGTTAGAGGAAAATCTTGTTTGTTCTAGGAATCCTACTTTGGGGATGTACACTCAAAGACTATGATATAAAGCCATGTTTGTTCCAAAAGGGATGATTATATTTAATGGTGGTGGAATCCACTATGGAATATCAAATCACCAACCTTTCAAATCTAGGATATTTATGTGGTTAGTTATCATGAATAAATCCTTAACCTAGAAGGTGTTGCAAAATATAAATAGATGAGGCCCAAGTAGATGTACATTATGAAAGGAGGTGGAGACTATAAGCCATTTTATTATAACATGTTCATATACTAGGAAGATTAGGGCAGAAATGGATTTATTGACTAGAGTAAGGGATAAATGGTAGGGGAATACAAATGTGGATTGATTTAAGAAATGTCAACAAAATTTAGAATTAATGGAATAGAAATCCCTTCCCTTTATTGTTTCTTGGGCCATATGGTTGTCTATGAATGTGGACATATTTAAGGATAGATACATGCCCCCTTTCTAGTGTGATTCTCAATCCAAGTCTATCTTTCCAATATATAATGTTCTTCCAAAGGGATGCCCTCCTCAGATATAATTATCTCATAAACCCATTGACAAGTCTAGGGCATGTGGATATTTCAATGGGGCTATCCATGGCACACCACCTTGTTGCAGCATAGGTAGCATTATATTCCTTAATGATTTTCATTCTATTATATTCAAGGCTATATTGGGTAGGTGGTCAAATAACTATGTGGAATCCCTTTCTTAAAGTTGCTTTAAAAATTGGTTATAGAGAGAGGTGTGTCCAAATTTTAGGTTTTTGGAGATTCACTAGTGATCATAGTAAATTGAATGAGGGGAAAATTCAAAATGGGTAATCTGGTTCCAAGTCCTATATTTGAGGAGGTAAAAAACTCTTTATTTGTCTTGAGCTCAATTTCATTTATTCATGTTTATAGAGAAGTCAATATTGAAGATGACTCTTTCTCAAAAAAAGGACTCCAACTGGCTATGGGTACCTAGTTATAGAAGGAATCTAATGATTGAGGAGTAAGCCTCTATTACACCATCAATGTTTGTTATCAAATCTAATACTTTGAGGAGTAAGCCTCTATTACACCATCAATGTTTGTTATCAAATCTAATACTTTGAGGAGTAAACCTCTATTACACCATCAATGTTTGTTATCAAATCTAATACTTTGAGGAGTAAGCCTATATTACACCATCAATGTTTGTTATCAAATCTAATATTTCAAAATTGTTTTTTGTCTTAAGGTTGCAAATTAATCTATAGATATTTGGGATTTCGTTAGACTTTTTGTTTAATTCTTTTGATCATTTTGGACACTTGGTCTATTAATTTTTTAAGGATTTTGGGCGGATTATACTCTTTGTAATATTTTTTGATGTCATTTCTAAAATGGTTTGACCTATTTGTGATCTATATTTGAGGAAGTATAAACTCGGTGCATAGACCTATCTAGAGATGTCTATAGGATTATTTTTTAGATTATTTTCAGAGAATCGATCCATTGTATTTTCTCACAATGCTTAAAGCATATACATAATGTAATTTCTTTTCATCTCAAATAGAATTTACATTTTTTTTCTATGGAAAAAATGGGAGCAGTATTGTTACACAAATGGTAGAGAATGCAAGCATGAGATTTTGTATCTCTAATCTCCCATTTCCTAATTTCATATGTACAATGTGTTGGTTAAGTGTCTTTAACATGTCCACCAATATGTGTATCTCCTTCATCAATAGCATTTTCATCCTTATTTTCTAGATATTAAAATTTTGTCCTTTAAATTAGCTCGCTCACATGAATGTGAGAATCTACAACAATCTCAAATTTCATTTCTATTATACTTTTAAATGGATGAAATCATTAAAAAAATCTTTGTTTGTTTGAAGGGGTTTGAACTATAAATTGAATAGGAAAAAAATGGAAAATAAAATCATACCACACAATTATGATAACATATTGTTGTAAATAAAAAATATACTATAACTAAATTATCCAAATAAACACAACACAAAAGGGAAAAAATCACAACATATAAAAATAATTGAAAAGATACAAAATTAATAGAGAAAAGAACAAAAAAATTGCTTCTAAGAAACCTATTATCATGCCACAAAATTTATTAATACGGAAAATTATCTATACATATGTTTGCATAAAAAACCAATCAACAAGTAAAAGAAACTTAAGTGATCGAATGGTCCAAATACTTCACATTTCATTGAGTTTGTTGGGATGCTTTATTTCAACATGGATTTGGCCCTTAGTGAAATAAGTCAAGTAAAGATCAATGATGTAATTATGATTGTTATTTGTCTCTGCTAATCGAATTTTTCAATAAAGATATAGAGAATTAGATCATTTTGTTTATCTATGGTCTTTTATCTTTCATTATTCATTTCAAACCATGTGTTAGTTTCATTACTACGATGTTAGAAGAAATAATATTG
The DNA here is from genome assembly GCA_009831015.1 of Picea engelmannii. Classification (NCBI taxonomy): domain Eukaryota; kingdom Viridiplantae; phylum Streptophyta; class Pinopsida; order Pinales; family Pinaceae; genus Picea; species Picea engelmannii. The sequence goes on from ML796981.1 coordinate 445,648, forward strand.
TGACATGGTTTCTTTATATATAAATTCCACATAAATTTCATATGTTTATGACCAATTGTATCTCGTTCATGAAATCTCCTTATTTCCCACTTCATGTTAACTTTGTATAGCTATTTCTTTTTTTCTTTTTTTTAAATAAAAAAGACGGAGCCTGTTATATTAACCAAAGCATAATACAGCATAGTCGGGGATGCCAGCTGTCCCGCCATGGCAGGAAACCGAGACAGCTGGACATCCGTGTCCACATATCATCATATTTGCAGAGCAGTATGACTGTTTCAAAA
>ML796981.1:460514-471565 GCA_009831015.1 Picea engelmannii
CCAATTTTAAAGAATTAAAGGAAGCAATAAAATCACACATAAAAATGTGGAAATACACCATAGGATATGAAAATGCTCTTAAAGTTATAAAGAAATTGAAAGAAAATGATATATTAGGAAAGTCATTTTAGTAATTTAAACACTCTTCACAAACCCAAGAAGGAAAAAGTTCATCAAAATGATTCATTTGATGAGTTGTTTTGGCTAAAGATAAGGCATAGTGATGCAGCTTACTTTAACTCATATCACTGAAATCACTATAGTCCAATGATATTTACAATATGCGAGTTGAGCTAGTATATGTTAACCCAAATGCAGCATGAAAAACTACCATTTAAACCTTACTAAAGAAGCTCAAGAAGGACAAATCATGTTTATTAGATGAGGAAATGAAGATTAAACTATTTGAATAACAAGAGATAAATGATATATCTTTAATGATGATACTATTCACACCTCAACTTATGGTGAAAGCTTGGACCAAGAAACTATACTCTTAATATATTAAAATAGTGTTAGGAATCTTATATATAAACAAAATTCGATGTATTTTGATTTACGATATAGTTTGCGTAGACATGTAGGTTGAATAGAGCATCTTCGTCAAATAAATTAAAAATAACTAAATATGATGGGATGTTGCACTTATTCTAATATGATAGAAAAGCTCCATAAAACTTGTTAAAACTTGTAAATAAATACAAGTTCATGTAGGATTTATATGAAGAATGAAATTATAATATATATTTTAGTGTTAAATATCCTCTACAAACAATATATGTTTTAGTGTTAAGTATCCTCTACAAACATGTATTATCGCTAAATTTGTTTATGAAAATATATCAATCATGTTATATTACCATTTATTTATATGGGGAGAAAAGATATTGAATCTGGAAAATAATCTAAAGTAATGTAAATTTGGCACTCCAAAACAACTTTGCTTAATGTTAAGAATTCAAAATCTATTTAAATAGCTATGAATAAAAATGTTTATGAGATAAGTTCAAGTAAAAAGTCCTCAAAGTTTCCTCTCGTATCTTTTGCAATCCTAGACTCCAGTGATACCTTAAATTTTGCAAGATAAATGCGTTTGATTTCTTGCATATCAACTTCAGCCCGAGTGACAATAACTCTAGTAAGCACGTCATCATCGGTTCCTAAACCTCTCATTGATATATTTAATACCTGTGATCACACCAAACCATTCTTCTTTACAATAAAGACTTTTAGTCAAAATTTAAAAACACATAATTTGCTATTAAATGTCTACTAAAATATGATTTCAAAAATATTATTCCAATTTCATGTATATATCCTTGGATTAGTTTTTACATTGCCTTTTCAAGGTTCATAAATATTATAATTAATTAAGACAACATACTTATAAGGTAAATAGATAGAGGAGCATGCTTCAGAATACCTTTGCAAAATAATTTGCTGGAGATTGGAGACATTTTATAACTGCACGAAGCTCATCTTCGGCTGCTCCTCCAGTTCTCTTTTTAAGAGCCTACAAACACAACATAGCGATGTATAATATAACATTATTGAATAAAAGAGTAGGAAAGTGTTCAATCATTGACACAGTAAATATAGTTAATAATAATTATATTATGGTGATGTTTTTTTAAATAAAAGTTTGTTTTTTAAATATATTTTAAAATTTTAATATGTTTATTATTATTAAATATATATTTTTATTAAGTTAATAAAGTTAAAAGTTTTTTTATATTCATATTTTTATTCTTTTAAAATTATTTATGTAAACATGGTTATTATGTATGCTTTTGTAAATATTGTCATTTACATAATATTTTTATATAAAAATATTATTAATGATAAAAAAAACTTTTTAATATAAAATATAGTTTTGAGGTGCAGGTTTTTAAATGGATGTGAGAACATTCTCCCGTGATTTAGTGTTAATATTCATTTTTAACTCGTAATTATTATCCGTGTAATGTTATAAATTATAGCAAAACTTTTTTATAATGAAATTGATGTGTTACATTAATATTCTTATGTTTCCCCTCCCCCCTTTTATATAGGGATTGGGAATAAGTTAAAATAGTGGCTTATTTTTATCCCCTTTATAGGGATTGGGAATAAGTTAAAATAGTGGTTTATTTATTTCATTAAAAAACAGAATTTAGATCCATTATCTACCCTTTTAAAAACATATCATCGATAAAAAGAAATAATAATAATTTTATTATTTTTTCTTAATGTTTTTGATTAAAAATAGTGTTTAAGATTCATTTTTAACTCATAATTATTATATGTGTAATGTTATAAATTATAGAAAAACATTTTTATAATGAAATTGTTGTGTTATATTAATATTTTTATTTTTCTTCACCTGGGAATAAGTTAAAATAGTGGCTTACTTATGGCATTAAAAAACAAAATTTAGATATATTATCTACTTTTTTTAAAATGATCTTTTGGTGTATAAAGTTAAAACAAAAACAAATTAATGTAACTAGATTTGACTGACAAGTTTACAGAAGTATACATACCCTAAACTTGTGACCTCTTAAGAGGAAACACATGTTCTTAATCATTAGGCCCACTCAAGTTTTATATAATAGCTTTATACATGTTGATGATTCTTCAAGGTTGTATAAAATTGATATATTTGAACCCTCATCACTACCATTGTCTTCATTGCCCATGTTGATGACTTAAGCAAACTTTAACACAAGTGATTTGGTTATTTGAGCTACTACTACTTGCATCAATGCTCTAAGCACCAATTGGTGCATGGCGTATCCCCTGTCTCATGCAATAATGATGTTTTTCATGGTTTCATCTTGGGTAAGCATCATAGATATCCATTTCCATTTGGTCAATTAAGGTGAGCATAAGCACCCCTTAAATTAGTTCACAGAGACATATGTAGACCATTCCCCACTCCCTCATTTTCAAGTGTATGATAAACTCTCACTTTCATTGATGATCACACTTACCACACATGGGTTAACTTCTTAAAACTCAAAAAAAAATTCAATCTCTTTGTTTCTTTCAAAGTATTGGCTGAAAAACAATCAAGACATCTAATCAAGAGAATTCAGAGTGATAATGGTGAAGAATATGTTCATAAATACTTCAATTAATTATTCTTTGAAAATGACATTCAAATGCAACGTATTGTGCCTTACATTCCATAGCAAAATGGAATAGTTGAATAAAAAAATTGAACACTTAGAACACTTAATGAAGTGGATAAATGTATGGTTCAATCAAAAAACTTAACACCATGGTTTTGGGTAGAAACAATAAATTGTGTTAACTATATCTTGAATCGTACTCCTACAAAAGTTGTAATGAATGTAACTCTAGAAGAAAATTGGTCTAAGATTAAGCATGTTGTAATTCATATTAAAGGTTTGGTTGTGAAGCATGTGTTCATATTCCTAATGAAAAGCACAAGGTAATGTAACCTAAAAGTAAGCCATGTATATTGGTTGGCTATGTTGAAGATGTCAAATCCTATGAACTATTTGTACCTAAATCTTTAGAGGTTATGTTTTAGAGAGATGTTTGATTTGATGAACTCTCATTGGCTTACATGCCTACATCTTCTTCTTTGTCACTTTGCTCTTCTTCTTCTACTTCTTGATGACTTGTATGTTTTTTTAATGATGATTATTCTTCTTTGACTTGTATCTTTTTCTAATGATGATTATTCTTCTTTAGATGATGAACATGAATCAAAGCCTCCATATCCTCCTCCTACAATTTAGTTTTCTGATCCTACACCTTCAACTCCTCCTCCTACTATTCAGTCTATAGATATTTCACCTCTAGTTGCTCCACTTTTGAAATGGGTCTAGAAACAAAGGAAGTTACTTGTAATTTAGCTGGTGATCCTATAAATCCTCACATGGCATGCTCTTAATTCCATACAATCGATTAATATATTATCACAGAACACATGGAGATAGAAGATGCTCAAACTTATAAAGAAGCAAGTGGTCTACATGAATGGGAAGAAGCTATGCAAGAAGAAATGAAATCCTTATTGAAAATTGATGCTAGGGATCTTATTCCTCTTCTTGAAGGTCCCAAGATTGTATATCATAAGTGGGTCTATAGAACCAAGTTTTTAGCATATGGAAACATGGATAAGTTTAATACCCTTTTTGTTGCCAAAGGTTTCTCACGGGTTGAAGGTATTGACTACTCAAAAACTTTTTCCCCGATTGCAAAGACGGATTCAGTCTAACTTATTATTTAATTTTCTACTTCTCAAGGTTGGGAATACATTAGATGAACGTTGAAAGCATATTTTTACATTGGGACTTGAATGGATAAATCTACATGTAACAACCTCTAGGTTTTACTCAAGATGACTCCTCCCTTGTTTACCACCTCAAGAAGTCACTTTATGGTCTAAAGAAAACTCCTTGAGCTTGGTATGAAAAGATGGACAATTTCCTTCTTGGTTCTAATTTCTCTTAGTTTCATTCCAAACATAATGTCTACACAAAACATGTAAATGATGAAATCCTCATCCTTGTTCTTTATGTTGATGACCTACTTATCACCATGAGTAATCAACATCAGATAAACCATGTGAACTCTAATCTTATGAACTAGTTTAAAATGTCTAACTTAGGCCTCCTTCATTATTTCCTTGGTCTTTGAATCCAACAGTTTGACAAGGGAATCTTAGTTTCTCATCCTAATATGATCTTAACTTTCTTCACCAATTTCATATGGAAGACCACAAGTAAGCCCCTACTCCTTATCAATTGGGTGTCAAAATTTGTGTGAAGTGTTCAAGTCCTTTAGTTGATCCTACTTTGTATAGACAGTTGGTAGGAAGTCTTTTGTACTTGATCCATACCAAACTAGATGTATCCTTTGTTGTTGGTTTAGTTCTCTCAATTCATGCAGGATCCTCATGACGTAACCTGCCCCTCACCGAGCAAGCCGCTCCCACCAGGACCTTCTTCACACACGGGCCCGAAGAGTCAAAGTACTCTTCCTCTCCACTCGGGAGTCCACTACCCACAGTAAGCTCCTTCGGCGATCTCCCCTTCGAAAATCGGGAAATCAGAATTCGCGGTCTCGCGAACTCTGTGAGCGCAATCACATGCAACTCAAAATCCCGAACCCCGATGGTCAACGGGTCAACCCTTTCGAATATCGGGATATCGCGACTCAGGGATTCGCGGTTCATGCGAACATAATTCACCTACAGTTCCAAACCCCGAACCCCGATGACACCTGTACTCCACCGCTCTTACGGTCCCACATGCCACGTCACTTCGAGATTTCACGGATCGCAAATCCGAAATGCAAGAATTTCTTGAGGTCGAGAACCCCGATTCTCTGAATCCCGATTCCAAGGGATCCTTTGACGCGTGTCCCACAAATCAACAGTTGTGATTCTATCGAGGAATCGCAGGTCGTGATTTCACCGGTCACAATTATTTTGCATCGCTAACCTCTGAACCCCGATTTTTCGATGCCACCCGTCAACACCTCATGGGGAGGCCTAACGCCTTGACACCTGTCTCCCACTCGTTCTATCGGGAAATCGCGATTCAGGAATTCGCGTCTCCTGATGCACAAGGTCACAGTCCTTGTAAAACCCCGAACCCCGACTCCTCAGGATCTTGCGCCACATGTCCCCGTTCAGATCGACGGCTCCCGTCAAATCGGGGAATCGCAACTCGCGATTTCACGAGGTGTAAAACTCTTACCTCGCCAACCCCCGAACGCCGAACCATCGAAGCCCGATGGACCTTTATCCTTCCTCGCCTGTGCTCACGGTTATCCCCCGGGTAGCTCTTCCTTGATCTGACGATCCTCGGGGTTTTGCAAACCTTCACAGGGATTTCAAGTTGTCGAATCTGTTCACGCTCCTCCTGGGTCTGTTCCTACGATACTTGCAGGGAACTATCCCTCCTGAGCTTTGTTCCTCTAACTCCTTCAGAGACTTCTTACGCACTTCCTGTGCTCGACTTCCAACAGCTCTCAAAGATTTGAAGTCGTCTAGGCCCTGTGCAATCCTGTCAACAGCAGTCCAGTCCTCCTTCTCTCAGACTTGTCTCTGAGACTTTCAATCCGACCTGCACTCACCTGCACGGTTTGAATAACCCAACACAACCCTGGTCGACGAGAATAAGAGCTTCACTGTTGAACCTCCTCAACGCACTCTATGCGGAGGAATTCAACTGCACTCTATGCAGAAATCTCCTGGTTCGAACAGTGAAACAATTGGAACTTATTCCCTCATTCTCTCAGGTTTCGAACCTGATATGCAATCATGTACGCAGCATATAGAAGATAAGCATATAAAGAAGCAAGTATGCAACAAAATAATATCAACAACGTCACACAGAGATCAAACACATCCATGGGATTGAAATCACAGTCTTTCTTCTATTAATTCAATCTGTACATGGGTGTTCTTCACAAGTTCTTTGTTCTGCTCTCTCTTGCTCTCCTTCCTAATACTGAATAATAATCTCAATTCTACAAGGAGGGTGTCTATATTCGTTTTCCCTCCTGAAAGTAAAAACTGTCTAATCTACAGCTAATTTCTATCTAACAGCATTAAAACCATTAAATGCCTTCCTATCTATAATACAATACAAGTGCGCTCAGCTTTGAATGCCTTTAGTTAAACGGCGGCGCAACAATACCAAGGTAGAATTCAAAATTTTGAGGTTTGCTGGCTTGTCCAGCTGTCTCTTCTTTCTCCTCGCGCTGGTTCGTTTGATGAAGTGTGGATGCTCCTGCATCACCTCACAAGATCCATTTGAAGGAAGCAAATCATATTATTCGCTATAGCAAGGGTACTTATTAGTTTAGCATTGAGTATACTATATGGGGCTCCTCTTATTTAGTGGGATTTATGGATTCATATTGGGTAGGTGGTGTTGACGATCAGCAATCTACTTCTAGTTACACTTTCAGCATGTAATCGCTCCTACTTCTAGAGAGGCAGAGTATTAAGGTGTCATCAATGTTGATCAAGAAGCTTTTTGGATTCAACAAATGCTCACATAGTTAGGTTTTTATTATGATCATCCTACAACACTTTAGTGCAATAGTCAGAGTGCCATCAACATTGCATGTAATCCATTTGAACACCAATGTACCAAAGACATTGAGGTCCATATGTTAATGTTTAAGCCATTATTATAGATGTTTGCATTTCATTAGATAATAATACCATAATCCAAGATCACTGAGAAATACACAATCACAAGAAACACAGCATTTATCTTGGGAAACCCTCTAGGGGAAGAAAACCCAACAAAACTTCCTTAATATAGATAGCCAATACAATGCCAAGAGATGTCTATGCTAAAACAGAAAGTCCTCTCCAAGATATGCGCCACTCTCTCTCTCCTTTGTCGGTAACAGATCAGAACTTGTCTCTCAAACTGAGCAAGTGAGTCGTGTCTAAGTGAGGTGCTAGCCTCCTTTATTTATACAAGTCTGGCACGTGTGAAGTGTCTCTTCACTGGCAGGGTCGACTTCTTATTCTGCCTATTATAATTGTCTTTTAACCAATCTGCAAAAGGGGATTTAGTCCTATTACAATAACCGACATGATCAATCCACAATGGGGATTGATCCTATGAATAATATATCAATAATAATAAGAATACTCTTTACAGTTACATTATTTCAACACTCCCCCTTAACAAGAAGGTTATTATTCAGTAGCATCATGAGAGAGAGAGAGGACAACATCATCAACAACATCAAGTGGGAGGACATCATCATCAATATCATCTTGGCTGGCGTATCTATAAATCATCGAAATTTTTCTTCATCGGCAGCATCATCATTCTCAAAGGAATGCCATCATCATCTACATCAACATGTATTAGCATAAAAATTGATACATCATCACAGCACAAGGCTGGCTCATCATAATACAAGACTGGCTTTACGTCACAACTGTCAAGTTGGAAGCTCAGTACTTGTCTCATCTCATCGTCTTTCTTTACGTCACAACACTCAAGCTGGAAGCAAGATACTCGTCCTACTTTACGTCACAACCATCAGGTTGGAAGCAGGATACTAGACTGGATTTATGTCACAGCTATCTAGCTGGAAGCTCAGTGCTAGTCTCATCATATCATCTTGCTTTACGCCTGACAACTCGGTCAGAAGCAAGGAACGTCTCATCTTGCTTTACGTCTGACAACTCGGTCAGAAGCAAGGAACTCATCTCATCTTGCTTTACGTCTAACAACTGAGTCAGAAGCAAGGAACATCTAATCTTGCTTTACATCTGACAACTCGGTCAGAAGAAAGGAACACATCTCATCTTGATTTACGTCTGACAACTGGGTCAGAAGCAAGGAACATCTCATCTTGCTTTACGTCTGACAACTCGGTCAGAAGCAAGGAACATCTCATCTTTCTTTACGTCTGACAACTAGGTCAGAAGCAAGGAACACATCACATCTTGCTTTACATCTGACAGCTAGGTCAGAAGCAAGGAACATCACATCTACTCCCCCTTTCGAGGAAGGTCCTTTCGGACTAAGCCAAGCTTATCTCGAAAGTACTCAAAATTTATACGAGATAGAGGCTTGGTCAACACGTCAACAACCTGTTCATCCGTGCTAATGTACTGGAGCTTCAAGGCTCCTCTCTGTACCATGTCGCAAATGTAATGATAGAGGATCTCTATGTGCTCCGACCTGTCATGGAATACATGATTCTCTGTCATCTTTATGCAGCTCTGGCTGTCACATAGAATCATGGTTGCTCTCATCTCCAAGTCAAATAGGTCGGTCAACAAATTTCGAAGCCATATAGCTTCACAGCTAGCAGAACATGCAGTAATGTATTCTACTTTCGTTGTGCTGAGAGAAATACTAGATTGCTTTCTACTCTGCCATGAGATCATAGTTGATCCCAAACTGAAACAGCTTCCTGAAGTGCTTTTCCTATCTGAAACACTTCCTGCCCAATCTGCATCAGTATATCCACTCAATGTGAAATTATGATCTCCATCATAGCTGAGACCATAATATATTGTACCTTTGAGGTACCTCATCACATGTTTTGCAGCCACTAAGTGAACACATCTGGGTTCTACCAGAAACTGACTCAAGGTGTTCACGGCAGAACAAATGTCTAGTCTAGTGTTTGTCAGGTACATCAGTGATCCAATAATATTTCTATATAGTGTGGCATCAATCAATTCTGACGACGTGTCGACCAACAACTTCAGCTTTGCTTCCATGGGTGTATTCATGGGCTTGCATTCCAGCATGTCGAATCTCTTTAAGATTTTGACCGTGTACTTCCCTTGGTTAAGGAAGATCCTCTCAGGACTCTGCCATACCTCAAGACATAAGAAGTAATGCATTAGGCCGAGGTCTTTCATTTCAAATTCTGAAGCAAGTCTCTTTTTACATTCAGCGATGAGCTTTTCTTCTCTAGTTAAGAATAAGTCATCCACATATAGCAGTAAGATTACTGGTTCATTATTCATAATTCTGAAGTAGATATTTGAGTCTGCTTTACTCTTGGTAAATCCTAAGCTCGTCAAAAAATTGTCTATATGGCCATACCAAGCTCTAGGAGCTTGCTTCAATCCTGATCCGTCAGATATTTTAATGACTATGGTTGAGTTTTAATTTTGCATGCGTTAATTAACCATTTGAGAAAACTTAGTGAAGAATGAGGAAAGAAGAGGAATTATGACAGCCATATATACATTTGCAGATCTGAAATGAAAGAATAAACAACAAACCATAAAATGCAGATTGATAACAGAGTTCGGCACAACTTTGCCTACGTCTCTGGGCCTTTTCTCTGTGGGGGAGGCTTCTATATTTCTGCTCAAAAGCTCAAAAGTACATCGCTGCAATGTCAAATGGCTACAAGACTGATCTGTTCATGTTTGTCCAGATCTCTAGAACCCTACAAAGAAAACAACACGCAAAACGGACGTCCAGAGCTCCCAGAAATGGTCCGACAGCATCTCTTCCTCAAAAGCTTCTCTGCCTCAAAATGGCTTTGGCTTGGTTTCTCTTCAGAAAAACTCTACTCTGAATGCCCTCTATGGCCTCAAACATGCCTTGGTTATATAGCTGGGAAGTTAGTTGTTCATCTCCAACTTCCTCCAAGAAGTTAGGCTCCAAAACTACCCAATAACTCCCAAAAATGGAGAAAATACATTAAAAATGGGTTAATTAACCATAAAACCCAAAAATTAGTTACAAAACCCACTTTTTTAACTATAATAGGGCGCTAGCCCCCTTCCCCTGGGCGCACACTCCTTTGAACGGTCATATGCTAAGAAAACGACCATGGACTGGGGCTTAGCCCCCAGCCCCCTCCTTTATGCGCCATAATACCATGCTATATACTTTATAATATGGGTTTTTATAACATAACATTAATTTGTTGTATTGGCAAAAGACCATTTCTTAAGGTGTTGGGCTTGGTGGTGGTCATGGGTTCAAATCCCATGGACCCCAAAAACAATTTTTTTGAAACATGCCACTTCACTAATGACTGGGTACCATGTGGCTGCCCATGACTGGGCCACGTGGCATCTCCCCATTTGACGGATTAATGCCACTTGTCAGTTATTGACTAGTCCAGTTGCCTACCACATGTCTGCCTTGTCAGCGAACCTGTCCAATCACCATCAGCTAGAGAGTACCATGTCATCTCCTGCACAGTCAGCATGCTGATGTCATCATCATTAACTTTTTGACCAGTTGACCTTTGACTTTTTACCTCTGTGGGCTTCCAATCAGAACGCGATAAATTTCGCATACGGAGCCCATTTGACAAAGTAAATATACCACCAGAATCAGGAAGACGAGACGGATGCAATGACATTGGTTTCGTTAGATTTTGAGCACTTTCATTTTTGAGCATTTTTCAAGCCCTGTCAGGCTTTCTGGATCCGATTTCGGATCACACCTCCCCACAATAAGACCTTTTGGTCCCCAAAAGGTTACTGACCAGTCAACAAGCTCGGGACAGGCCACCCAGCTTGCTCTCTGTCTCTAAACTCTGTCCTGTGCACCTGTCTCATCAAGATC
>ML796981.1:490968-520035 GCA_009831015.1 Picea engelmannii
TCATTATGAAAAAATATATTTTACATTTTAATTGTCATTCCCTACTTATGTATAGATGGGTTAAACATTTTTATGGAATTTATAAGATTTAAAATATTGGAAATATTTATATTTAATTTATATAAAAGAATTATGAAATTGTGACAAAGGAAGTTGATCTTGAAATGACTTATAAAAGAGGGTTTTTTACTCAAGAAAAAGGAGGCATAATTTAATGGAGGAAAGATAAAATCTTTTACATACCATAAAAACGTAAGAAAAAACCTAATGAAGAGAAACTTAAAAACAAAGTTGAAGAAGAAAATGATATAAACAAAGAGATAAAATCCATAAATGTTCATCTATTTTGACATAAAAAAAACAATACTACAAACATTACTATTATTATTGGGGTCAAATATTATGGAAATGTTACACATGTAAACATTAAAGTTTCCAATACAACAATATTTTTTTATAGTGATGGTCATATGATATGATGGGACAATATTAGAAAATGACAATAATAAGGATCACATATGGAAAGATCGGATATTGAAAAAAGAAACAATTGAATGTATATCTAATAAGATAACATTTCTTGGCCTCGTCATATGATTATAGGGTGAACCATTTCAAAGAGAGAAGATGTTCCCAATATTTGATGTATCTCTCAGCACGAATTCAACCATAACTATGAAGAAGTGAATTGATTGGTAACATTGATATTAGAATTTAACTCATAAGCAATATATTCACAATGAAAATGTATAGAATTGCTTAATATTTGAATGATATAAAATTAATATCATTGGAAATTGTAGGGAATTGACAAAAATAAAATGGATTTGTAAGAATAAGAAGAATAAAAACACGTCAACTAATAATTACCTTAATTAGGAGTAAGAGAGGTATCTCACATGATGATGGAATGGGTCCAAGCCATATTAACCAATTTTTCAACCAAATGAAATCAATGAATAAGATGAATTGTTAAAGTTAAAACATGATTAGAATTAATCTAAAGTAAATAGAATAGATATGGAAAATCTTAAATGAAAGAAATATCATATATTAAATATAAAATCAGTATCCCAAAATGAAGAATGAGTTAAGATCCTAGATAAAATGTGAAATAGAGAAATTTTGAAATTATATCCAACCCAAGATGGCCAAACTTGAAGTGAATCACATGGAATCACATTAATACATTTAATTGGTAGAGTAAATGAGTAGAAGAAAAATAAGTATCGGGCTCCCAAAATGAGGAATGAGTTAAGATCCTAGACAAATTGTGAAAAAATAAATTTTGAAACTATATCCAACCTAAAATGGCCAATCTTGAAGTGAATTACAAGGAACAACATTAATACATTTGATTAGTAAAATAAATGAGTAGAAACAATATAAGTATTGGGTTCCCAAATTTAGTATCCTTTAGGTTTTCTCCCAAAGCCAATGAATCAAGAAGAAAATAGAAATGTTGGATTGAAGGGAAAAAGAATGGAGACAGGGAATATTGAAGATATTTATATGTGGAATATGGAAAAAACAAAGCAATAGAACAATGTTGATAATTAGTTGTGTAGGTCAATGGAATGGAGAGTAATAAATAACAACATGTTTCTCTTCAATCCTCTTTTCTTTTATAATTTTTATAATTTGAGTTTTATAATTTATGAGTATTTTATTAGGATAGACAAAATGATCCCTCATAATAAACATTTATCTTTATTTTCTAAAGAATTTAATAATATTATTTAAGGTTATTCTCTATTTAGTCTAAAACCTTCTCATTGTGTATTATTGTTGCTAATATTCTCCTCCTACTTAGTTCACTACTATGTGAGAGATTTCAAAGAATACTAGATGAATTGGAATATTCTTACTCATGTTAGCATTAATGTATGGAAAAGTCATCAAACCCTATGCTCTCAAATGATTTTTCAATGGCGCTTCAACAATGTTGCCTAAATCTTATGTTCAATGATGATTTTATTAATAGTAGTAGTCAATATATTGTTTTTGTATTTATGAAAATTTCTCTAATCTTTCATAAGATATAAGGAATTGGAAACTCTTTAAAATAATGAAATAGTCAAATTTTATGGCTCAAGAATCCAAGGGGAATTGAATTTGGTCTTATTTCCCTACTAGGGCCCACCTATCAAGTGGTCACTATTTATTGTTATATTTATTGTTACATTTAATTGTAGGCCAATATATATATTATGATTACCATGTTTGTATTGCATCCTACTATGTTTACAAATCCCTTATATCCTTTTCATTAAACGTTTTGTTGAGGATGATGAAGGTTTTACCTTAGTGGCCATAGCTTTCATTTCATTTAGAATGAAACTTGAAACTTGAACCTTGATATTTAAAAAAAAAACATCCCATTTTAATTTAAATGCAACCCACCAAATTCATGTTAATTTGAAGTTTAATAATATTGGTTCAATGTGGTAGACCGACCTACCATGACTTGTAACCTTTTATTGACCTATGGGGATTTGACCCACTTACAATATCTATAATAATAAACAAATCATCCTAATGTGTAATGACCCTATATGTGTCCTACTAACTCACTTGTGCTAAGATTGTCACATTGACATGCCAATATGATGACACATGTAACTCTTCCATCATGCTTGATGGTGTTGAGTTGGAACTATTCTATTGATGTGGGCCTTGTGGTAACCCTTCATGTAACTCTCTTTAATTCATTTGTATTGATGATGTGTGTTTCCACCTATCATCCATGTGTGCATTTGTTTGTCCTATGGCTTTGAAAGTTGTGGGGAAAGGAAAGGATTCTTAATGTCCCATGGGGATGCCCTATATCCTTTGTCCCATGGCCATTAACCACTAGTAGAGGATAGACAATGTGGGTATATGATAAGTTTCTCAACAATTAGAATTTTTCATTGGTGTGAATGTGAGTCAATGGGAATCAAGTCTTAGACCTATCGAGTGTCAAAATCTTGATCTCCCACTATTGAAAAATAAATAATCATACAACGCCATAATATATATATATATAAGTGCATTCTCTTTCATATTTTACCCCATACTAGTACCCTATCTACTGAGATGAAGGAACTACAACTTCCATGTTCAGGTTTGTGTTGTGGACAACCAATAAGTCTCCATGTAATGCCTACAAGTGGGTGAAAACATGACATATTTTTTTTATAGTATAATTACATTTAGAATATATATAAATCTTATTTAAACACTCCATCTCCATAGAAATAACTAAGTTAAGTAAACCCTTCACATCATGATCAACCCTTAGTTAAAACATAGGCAAGAATCTAATGTTAAAAGATAGGCAGGAATCTAATGTTAACCATCCATCTCCATAGAAATACTTATCTAATGAAGTGAATAATTCAACCCTATTTTAAACTCTTAGATAACAAAGACGTAGCCATCAAGGGTGAATACGTCATCTAAGGCCATATGTATCACCATGCACACAACCATTATGAGAATAAGTGTAGTTAAAAGACATCATATTTCATGGGAGTACTCTATGCATTGATGCTCGATAAATTAGTTTGAAGAAAGGGGAAAATGATTCTTCATTATGTAAGGTGGGTTCATCTCCCTTGTGTTGTCTTCTTTGAGAGTCATAAATATTTTCCTGAAATGTGCACAAAGGAAATTCTAAACTAGACTTAGGGGAAAATTTAAAAGGGAACCCAACAAATTTATGGGTACATGAGGCACTGAATGTGGGATGAAAAACCCC
Source organism: Picea engelmannii (assembly GCA_009831015.1). Taxonomy (NCBI): domain Eukaryota; kingdom Viridiplantae; phylum Streptophyta; class Pinopsida; order Pinales; family Pinaceae; genus Picea; species Picea engelmannii. Next base: position 494,711 of record ML796981.1, read on the forward strand.
TATGGGTTTCATAAAACTAGATAGCCCTATTCTTAAGCATGGGGTTAATTGGATAAGACAACAATGTACTAGTTACAATCCAAAATAAATTGGATGTTGATATATATTACCCATAAATGGAAAAACAAAAGACCTAGGATTGTACAAGGATAAACTTTCAAATACATGTTTTATCCGTAATTGAATAGCAATAGTAGCATTCCCTATACCTAGACAACTATCACGATAAAAAAAAATCCAAAGTTTAGCATAAAAGGTAAATCCATGACCAAATATCTAGGTGCATGTTGCATCTCATAAATATCAATGTTGATACAACATCCTTAGTGCTAGTAGGTGTATCCTCTTCTTAGGTAGAGAATTGTATTTTAGGCCCTGTCTGTATTTGAACATGTTTATACTCTTATATAAATCACTACACAACAACATTTTTCTCTCTTAAATGGCACATCCATGGATTTTGGATATTTACAGTCAAATATATTGCAAGAAATATTGTTAAGGAAAAATAACAATTTGGGCTCTAAATTTTGTTCTTTATCCTCATCATAATCCTCTTGTTCAAGATCATACGAACAATGCAAGGAAAGAAGCCTATATTCATTATCATTATGAGCCTCGTGTAATTATCCATACAATTTTTATTGATATCATACACCGTGGAAAATAAAGGAAGTGTAATGTTATTGAACTCAAGAGTTACATGGGCTTCTTCATCTTTAACAACTTCATTGGATTCTTGTTCAAACTTAAGTGAATAAGGTAGGAAAGAGTGAACATCATTGTTAGAACTAGATTCATTTGTACATACAATATTTTTCATAGTATTAGAGATTATTGAAAACTCTTGGCCTTCCTCTAGAGTGGCTCTTGTATGTGAATATTTACCTCGTGGGTTACTTCAACATACAATGAGTCAATTGAAAAAACCGATAACAAATGTTTCGTTGATAGCTCTCTTATTGCATACCATCATTATGAACATAACTTGAATATATGGTTTGGTCCTAAAAAATTCCATTAGAATGACTTAAGGGTAATTAATATTTAGTAGATAATGATGCTTCTAGTTTATCCCATTTTTTGATGATCTAGTGAGGAAACAAAGTATAACATTGAAGCACCTTTCCTTACAGTGTGTGGTAAAATAAATCAATAGTTGTATTGATGTAGGAGCATCCTTTTCCAAGTAGTATATACTGCATGCATTTGAATTTATAGGCAGATTCCAAATCCTTATAACAACTTCCAATTCAAATTCCAGGATGTATGCATGTCTACTTTGCCCTAGGTGTGCATTTTAATGCCTATGCAGGCATTTTCTTGAATTGTTGAAATAAGAGAAAATTATTTTTCAAATGGAATAATGACTTAAGATGAAAATATTTCATGGATGATTGAATGTGTAACATCCCCTAACTTAACCAAGGAACATTACTTGTGAAAAATACACATAAATTCGATTTTTTTTCAATTAACTAAATCCTTGTAGCTTACCAACTACGAATTATACATAGATTTAACCACTACATATACCAATTATTTAAATGCAGATATGTCATGCTAGCTGACATGAATGTCGCCTCCTCACTAAGAAAAATTGTACACGTAACATCCTTTGTGTTGCACATGGAAACTATTCACAGCGCGCACACAATAGGCTTTGTACTACGTGCAACAACCATTCTTAGCATGCATGACGATGCAAGCACTACACCGGAATATGTTACCATTACTACTAAAATCAATTAACAAATATATTTAAACCTTGAATTATGAACAACATGAAAATCAAGCTCAATCAATTGTCCATACTAGTTAAAAGCATAAATGCAACTAATAGTTTCACCACAACAACATATAATCCATTCTCATGCACAGAGTAAAATGCACAACAATTAAACTCGTAGATTAAATCAAAGAAAATAAACACTTACCTTTTTAAAATAGTTGTGCAATCAACTACTTGGGAAAGACGTTCCACCCAACCATTTACTTGTTGTTGCAAATATCAATAGAAATTCACTCCCGAGTTGGGGCTAGGAATATATAAGAAAAGGGTGCCTCTCATAGTCCACTCACAACTCAATATCCCATAACTCACTGGCATTTTCCTACAGCTATCCCAAATTTCCTTCGTCTCACTTTCTCTTGACCTTCCCAACCCAAGGAATGTACCCATTCACTGCTCTCAGTCCATCAGGTGTACCACCACCATGATAGAATCATGTTTCTTCACTATTTTGGGAATCTTGGTAATAAAATCAATTGTAACCACTTCCCATTTCCACTCAGGAATGGGAAATGGTGGTAGCAACCCCGTTGGATGTCTATGCAATGTTTTCACCTTTTGGCATTCTAGGAACCTAGCAATATAATTAGCCACTTCTTTCTTCATTCCTGGACAAAAGCATTGGCTTATTACAGTTGCAATTGTCTTATGATATCATGTGTTCCCAACATATGACACATTATGAATTTCCCTTAGCACTATATTTTTCATCTCTCCGGAATTTGGCACATATATTTTCCCTTTGTACATGAGGATTTTATCCTCTTTCAGCTCATAATAATTAATTTTCTAATGGAAATTTCCTTGCTATAATGTCTCTTTTATTTTTAGATATTGTTGATTTGAATTTGCAGCCTCTAAAATTTTGTCTCTTAAATCTGTGCTAAACATGTTAATGGCTGAAATATGTATTTCATGAGCTCTTATGTTAATTGAACCAGCCACCTGATTTTCCTTTCCATTGATATGCTTAATTTCAAAGTCATATGCACTCAAAAATTTCAACCATCTTGTTTGTGTGGCATTTAATGTTGGTTGTCCAAACAAATGCTTCTGACCGTAATGGTCTTTCTTTAACTCAAATCTTCTCCCCATAAGGTAATGTCTCCATATTTTTAATGCATGTATAATGGTTTCTAATTCCAAGTCATATATAGCATAATTTCTCTCATGCTCCTTTAGTTTTCGAGACTCATAGCATACAACATGTTTTTTTTTAGTGAAGACTCCATCGAGCCCTTCCTTACATGCATCAGTGCACACTACAAAATCTTCAGCTGGATATACAATATTTAATATTGGTGCACTTGTCAAAATGTCTTTCAACTGCTGAAAACTTTCTTCACATTTGGGAATCCATTCAAATTTCACTTCCTTCTTTTGCAAAGAAGTGATTGGGCTTGCAATCTTTGAAAAATATTTTATGAATCTTCAGTAATAACCAGCAAGACCCATAATTGATCTAACCTCAGTCACATTTCTTGGCACCACCCACCCACTAATGGCCTCTATCTTCTTGGGATCAACTACTATCTCTTATTTTGATATAATATTCCTTAAGTAGTGAATCTTATTTTGATAAAATATGCACTTACTTAATTTTCCATACAACTTGTGCTCTCTCAAAACTTGCAGCACCATTCTTAAATGTTTTGCATGCTCTTCTTATGTCCTTGAATAGATGAGTATATCATCTAAGAAAACAATCACAAACTTCTTCAGGTATTCCCTGAACACTCCATTCATCAGGCACATGAAAAAAGTTGGGACATTTGATAGTCCAAAAGGCACTACCATAAATTCATAATTCCCATATCTTGTTCTAAACATTGTCTTGTTGATATCCTCTTCCTTTATCCTCACTTGATGATAACCTGATCTCAAGTCAATTTTAGAAAATATTTTTGCACATTTCAACTGAAAAAAAAGATCATTAATCCTTGGAAAATTATATTTGTTCTTTATTGTGACCTTATTCAACTGCCTAAAATCAATGCATGACTCATTGATCTTTATCTTAGCACCTATGGAAAACTGAACTAGTCAATATTTCTTACTCCTTTGCAACTGAAATATTTCAACAATTTTAGAGTTTATGTAACTATGGATAGCTCCATAATAAATTAAAATTTCTATGGGTTGGTTATCAATCTTACCTTCCACTTCAATCATGGGGAGATTGATACTTTGATAGCTTGTTGTCCAAGGCTACATAAATCCTTGGCATGTTTCCTCCCATGTCTTCAATTGTTTCAACCTCATGAATGGTGTGTAAAGTCATCATTCTCTCACCTTGGTGAGGGAAGTCCCTATATAAGTTATTTCCCTCACATCCCCATCATTGTACAGGTAGTAGCCTTGGCCTTTTCCCAAATGAATCTGTTATATGCTCATTTTGGGTTGACTATCCTTGTTGATTTTCTTGGGAGTGATTCTTGAAAAATGGTGGCTTAAAACCTTTCCGCCTTCGATCCCTCTTTCCTTTCATCTTGTCATTCCACTCTTTTTGGAAGACTGGCCTCCCTCTACTCTATTCATAAAGATTATTTTCTCTCCTTATGGTCTCCTCCAAAGTCTTGGGGTTATCATATTGTATCTTGTCACTGTAGAAGGAGGGAAACCCACTTTGAAATATTTGTAATTTGACTTTCTCATCCTTGATGAAGCCAACATACTTCAACAACTCAAAAAACCTCTTCTCATATTCATCCATTTTCATGCTTCCCAACTTGAGTTCAAATAACTCTTTCATCCTTATCTCATAGTAATGCTCTCACAAATATTTCTCCTGGAAATATCCTTTGAACTACCTCCATGAGACCTTCCTCTCATCAAGGTGTTTTGATTTCTTAAGTTTATCCCACCACATGGTAGTCTTTCCTTGTAAGTTGTAGGTTGCAATTCTTGTTTCTACTCTTGAGGGATAATCATACATCTGGAAATATTTATTCATTTCCAACAAACAAGCCTTGGCCTCCGCCTATGCCTCTTCTCCCTTCATGTTCTCACCAATGAAGGTTGGTGGCTTTATTTTCCTATGTTCACCTTGAAATATGTCTACCTCATGCCTTCTCCTCTTCCTCTTGACAGGAGACACACTTGGGATACTCCCTAGCCCTGAAATTGCATGATCTCTCCTAATGGATTTCCCTGGGGAATGATGGCGTCTTCTCGTACACCTTGATTTCATTTCATTCCCATGCTCATCCCTTCTGCTATGGGATTTGGATGGTGTCACTTGTCTAGCACTAGTTTCTTGTTGTGTGCCAGAGTCCTTATTGTCTTTCCTCTGCAACATGTTCCAGCTTTATAGTATCTCTTCTTGAGATTTCATAATATTTTCATTATCATTCCTATAGCTATGCACTTCTCTATGCAGTATTCTCATAGTTGTAGGCTCCTTCCTGTCTCTTCTTCCATTAAAATTTGTCTTAGCATTTCCCATTTTGACATGTAGACCTATGACCTCTTCTTCATGGATGTAGGACCCTTGGGCATCCTCATGACCATGGTTCTCATATAGGAACCAAAATTCCTTCTTGTACCTATAAATTCTACAAGAAATTGTGCATGCAAACAATTTTTTAGTAGACAAAATTATATATACACAGTTCTGGAAAAGAATGCAGAAATTTTTCTGCTCTTTAATTCCACCAATCAACTCATTTTGCATTGATTATAATTTAGAAATCCCAGATAAAATTTCTAAGTTAATATATGGATCCTCCTCTCCAATATATTTCCAATAACTACTTTCTTGCTCAATTCTAATCTCTAAGCATAAATTTGGTCATCTAAATATTGATAATTCACTCCTCTTGCACACTTTTCATTTTGATGCAATTAATCCCAAACACCAACTTTTATTACTTGTAGAAGAAAATTTGTCAAAAACTAGGGAAAATTTTGTATTATACATAGATAAAAAAAGATGACAAGGAATTCATAACAACTCTCATATCTTCAATCTAATGCAAAAGGCAAAAACTGCAACAATCTGAAAATGACAACTTTTTCCTTTTTCATCCTTTTTTCCATACTTCGAATTTTTAGCCAAGCGGGCTATCTCCGAAACTGATCACTTATAGAAAAAATTCACTATATCAAATTTGTCCATATTGATGAATATACAAAATATCGAGCAAATAATGTTTTTCATATTTATCATTTGAGGACCTTTTTCCTCCTTGGAAAATCCCCAAAAAGTGGCATGGAATAATAGATTTTTCCCCGTTTCAGCACCCCTATTCTAAACCCATTAGAATACATCCAATTCCTTCACACGATATCTTCATGTCTTCTATTCTGACACTCTGTACAAGTTTCAACAATAATTTTGCTCCTATCACTAAGCTTGACCCTGATCTTCAAAAACATGTAATTTTCATTTTATGGAAAATAAAAGTATAATTAGCCAGTGGCCTTGTCTGGCACTTCTATATCCCTCCTTACTACGAACAAAACCTAGAAGTTTCATCTCAATATGACTTAATCTTCTCCAGTTATTGCCAAAATATGATTTTGGCTCCAGATTTAGCTTTTTTCTAGGCTTTAGGACAATCATTTTTTTAGACTATAGGACAATTTTGTCTATGTGGTATTCTTTTTCTCTTCTTCCTTTTCGAATCTCGTGCACATCAATTGTGTATTATTCTCCAATATTCAACATGCTCCAGATCCATAATGCACAATGCCAATATTTAGTGCATGCCCATCACACCAATATTGAGTGTGCACAACTTATATATTACGCACCAATATACATTGCACACAACTATTTATACCACCCACCAATATCCAGTGTGCACTACTTTTTATACCACACATCAATATCCAATGCGCGCAAATTTTTATGTTGCACACCAATATTCAATGCATGCAAATTTTGTGCCATGCACCAATATCTAGTGTGCACAACTTTTGTGTTGCGCACCAATATCCAATGCACGTGAATTTTTACGTCGCGCACCAATATCTAGTGTGCGCAACTTTTAATGTTGCACACCAATATCTAGTGCACACAACTTTGTTTTTCGTGCACCAATATTCAATGTGCACAAATTTTGTGTCGCACACCAATATCATGTGCACGTAACTTTTTATGTCATGCACCAATATCCAATGCATGAAACTTTTTATAGTGTGCACCAATATCTAATGCACACAACCAATTATGCACTATGCAATGCCAATATTTAGAGAAAACAAGTCCTTTGTTCGCTTAGCTAGTTTTCCCTATTTCGAACTTGCGACCATCGTGAAAATGCTTGACTCGCCTGTCTAAGAAAAAATCAGTGACTTGGAAGTTGAAATGACCCCTCCATAACAACCATTCCGACAGTTATTTTGACTTGAATTTTCTTGGAAATTTAGGAATTTTACTCAGATTTTACTGTTAACCCTAAATTTGGCACAACTCAATGCGAAGATGGTGAATTTTCCAACATCGTGCTAATATCAAGCCCATACAAGTCCAGTGTTGAACCAAAAAGCTTTGATACCATTCTAGAATGTCCCCAAGCTTAACTGAGGAACATTACTTACGAAAAATATGCATAAATTTAAATTTTTTCCAGTTAACTAAATCCCTGTGGCTTACCAGCTACGAATTATACACATATTTAACCATTTCATATACCAATTATTTAAATGAAACTACATCATGCTATCTAACATGAATGTTTCCTCGTCACTCAAAAAAATCGTGCACGCAACAACCTTCATACTGTGCATGGAAACTATTCACAATGTGCATGCAACAAGATGTGTGCTGTGTGTGGTAACTATTCTTAGCGCGTACAACAATTCAAGAACCGCGTCGACATCTGTTACCATTACTATTAAAATATATTAACAAACACATTTAAACATATAATTATGAACAACATGACAATCAAACTCAAGCAATTGTCCATACTAGTTAAAAATGTAAATAAAGCTAATAATTTTACCACAACAACATATAATTCATTCTCATGCATAGAGTAAAACACACAACAATTAAAATCATACATTAACTCAGGAAAACAGATAAACACTTATCTTTTTAAAATAGTTGTCCAACCAACTTCTTGGGAAGCAAATTCCACCCAATTGCATACTTTATGTTGTAAATATCAACAACAAGTCACCCTCGGGTTGGGGCTAGGAATCCACAAGAAAATGGTGTCTCTCACAATCCACTCATATCTCAATATCCCACAACCCACTGGTATTCTCCTACAACTATCCTGAATTTCCTCCATCTCTCTTCCTTTTGACCTTCCCAACCCAAGGAATGTACCCATTCACTACTCTCAGTCAATAGGGATTCCCATTTGTTTATGAGAGTCTCTCTAGCACAAGTAACTAGGAATCTCTCTACTAGGAACTAAAGGGAAATCACTGCTAGGAAAACTACCAACAACAACAACATATACTTGATGTTATAGTGCAAATCACAAAAGATTTCACTCGTTAGGCCTGACAACCTAGCTCTTCAATCTTCATCTCCCAAGTGCTCCAAAATGCTTTGACATGCTCTAGAATTCACCCATCCTCCTTGCTCTATATTCAACGCTCTCGTTTTCTGCTCTCTACTTATTGTTCATGTAAAACTCAATGTGTAAAAAAAATATCTATAACTACCCATACGAATTTCCTCTATTTTTTAAAGATAGTTGACTACTCACTCTGCCCAATGTTGATTGTAATTCAACCCCCCTCTCATGCTCTCCAATAAATATGGGATGTGACTCTCACACCCACCCTCTTATATGAGTTTAATGTTTGGGTTCTCATACACTCAAACAAAAATTAGAAGTTATCCCCAATGATAATAAAATTAGGGAAAATGGGTTGAATTAATACCCATAATTAATTCCCCCTTGGACCCCTATTAGACACTCTCTTCTCTTGTGGAAAACTCAGCCCCCAGCTTTTTCCATATCCCTCAGCAACTTGTATCATATTTATTTATTTGAAAATAGAAAATACATCTGCATATTACATCGTTTGGCCATAACCACATTCATATCTACATTATGCATTAAGTAAACTGGGGATTATAGTGGGGATGTTACATAATGTATAGCTTGGATCAACTTATAGAACTTGATTTGAAACCATAACATGACCTCATCATGCATTTTTGTGATGATGGCATGCAATTAATAGAAATGTCAAAAACAATGCCATGTGGTAGTTTTGCATGAAAACTGTGTGCATTGGGAGATAAAACAAGAAAATCCAAAAAATGGGTTGTGTGCCCAACATGGAAATTTATTGATCCAAGGTGGACCATTTTCTTATATCATGTTTCATGAATACTTGGCATGCATTTTTGCAAGGCCTCCTAGAATGTTTTGAACACTATGTAAAAGAAGGGCAAATTTTAGTTTCTTTGAACAACATCAACTTTAAAGACTCAAATTGGAAATATGGAAATGTAGAAAGGTGGGGAATGTAAAAACAAATACTCTTTGTTGGATTGTAGTGGGAATACATGGGGTTTATCATCAATACACCAACAAATCCCTTAGACACTGGCCCTTTCGGCATCACCTACAAGCAAGTGAAGTCTCACCCAAGGCATCTAGAGGGGTTGCAAGAACCAAGGTTCTACAGTGATGAGGGGAAGTGAAGCATACAACATGTATTTACTAACTATCTACTCATGTGCACAGTCTTCATTACTTAACAGTTAATTATCATGCCACAACTCTATGTGCGACATTAATTTACTTGACATACATTCAATTACCAATTACTTTAATGCGTGACATTCTAACAACATATATGAATAATCCATTCATCATACTTAAACATTTATCACCATATAACATGCAAGAACAACACACCACAATACAAGCGTTTAATGTGGTTCACCCAACTTTGGCTATGTCCACAACGGTTGGCTTATTATATTAGTCATTGATAATTTGCTTATAATTGTGCACTACGTTAAAAAATATGCAACGATAACATTACCCAAACATGCCTAGTTGTTATGTTGCAGTGCGAACTTCACTCCTCATTCATAACATCCAAACACTTAGCCAAAAATCAACTCAACTTACCCCAAAGAGAAATAGGCACTTCTCATATTTCGAACATCTTCTACCCAAAATGCCTTACATATTTATAAATCAAAATAGTCTTAAGCCTATTACAAAGTGCACAAAATGTCCCAAAATCCTAACCACTTTCCTCCTTTTGTGCATCACTCTGTCGCGCTTCCTTATGTCGTGCACTTTGAATCCTTAAATTCTGCTCCCGTCACACGCTCTAGTCCATCTTCTAACTTCCTTTTCTTCTTTGACTTATTTTGGCACAAATCCCAAAACTTAACCAAAATTCCTATCCAACAAGCCCCCAACACTCACCTGTGGCTCGTTCTGAGGCACGCAGTCCTTCTTCTAGTGCGCCATGAAGTTTTCAAAGGTCTCTTTCGATTTTGTGGCCTTCTCCTTTACCTCTATTTCCTTCTTCAAATTTTGGTCAATTTTTTTGGTAGTGATTTGAGCCTAGATCTTCTCAACACTTTCATCAGCTTCTTGTTTGATTATACCTTGAATTTTTGTTAAGGTCATTGTCACTCTGTATGTTTTGTCCTATAGTACTTCTATATATTGTGCACAAGCCTACTACTCTGCGCTTAGCTGATTCATTTCTGAATACATATTTCTATTCTCATTCATTGTAGTTACCACCTCTGTTGGTGGTAATGTGTCCATCACTGCTTTGAACTTTTGTTCCTTTTCTTGCGCAGCCTAAATATTCTAGTGGATTTCTTGTTGCTCCTAATCTTCACTTAGTTGGGTCTAGACACCCATGGTTTCTTTCTGCAACTGAGCACATTCAACTTCTAGATTCTTTATGCTATCCACCATTGTTGTCATTGCCTCTTCCCTTTTCTCTCTTTATTATGGCGGAGTGCTCGACGTCATGCGCGCTTCTAGGTCTACTATTCATACGAGGAAGCCCTGAATAGATTCAATTATCTTCGTTACTTGGTATTCAACCGGGGCCTCCGTCTAAGTCCAAGCCTCTTGGATTTCTCGGTAAACCTTATTGAAGGCATGTTGCATCCTTTCCACCTTTTGCATGACCTCATTGTGCTCATGATTGACCTTTTTGAATTCCATCTCCAAGGCTACATTCTCAGTTGTAACCTTAACTAGCTCACTAGACGTATTTTATGTGTGAAATTTCATCTCTTTCATCATGCTCAACTGCAATTCTTGTAAGACATTTGTTGGTAGGTGAGATAACACTAAGTCAATGTGACTTGGTGCCCTTCCTTGTTCTTACATCTTTGTGTTGGGAAATTATATTGCTCTTATCACTGGCTTGATTAATCAGCGTTCACCTGCTACTGCTAACGACTGGGAGATTTGTGGCCCTGCCTCCCTAGTCTGTGTAGTACTTGTTGTCAGTTCATATTCTATATGTCATCTTGGCATGATGTTTTTTGCTTCTAACACATGTTTCAACTCAAACATCTTCTCATGCATTCCTTTGTACATATCTTCCTGATGTTGCATCATGCACTGAAATGTATTGTTTGTAACTTCCTTCACTTGATCTCTTATCTTCTCCATACCTTCCTCTGTCAATGCCTGGATAGCCACTTCCTTAACTACCTTGCACTTTGTCCGTTGTGGGACGGATCTTCCTATCTCTAGTTCTTTCCTCTTCCTATCTCAGGGCGTGATGTTGTATGGTGTGTGGTTCCTTCTATGCCCTTACCTTTTTCTTGTTTGGCTCCTTCTTCATCATCATCTTTCTCTTGTACTCATGGGTTTGGTTTCATCGATGGCCCTATTTATGTTGGTGGAATATTCCACTCGACGTCCCAATCGACCATAATATGTCCCATCTCTTACTCTATCAATATGTACTAGGTTGGAAACCATTGTTTATTCAGGTCCTTAATTGCTTGTACATACATATGGTGATGCCCTACCTTAAAATGCACCACTTCCTTATATGCTTAGACCACCTATGGTAATATTCACAATTTCCTCTCAATGTTGTCTCTAATAGTTTATTTATAAAAATAGAAGGAAACATTGCTATCCATTTGTTGCGCTTTGTGTGTCGTATACCACAAGTTCTGGTACAATGTGACTAAACATGGCTTGTTCATAACTCCAAAAAATTGTGTGTTGTTTGGCTCCCTCCACATGGACAATGCTATTAAAATGAGTAACCAAGCATAGTGGAATTAAATACCCTTATCCTGGGCCTCTTCACAATCAATCAGAAATTGGCTTAGTAAAAATGTCTCCCAGATCATCTAAATTCCCTCGACACACCTTTCTACTGTTGTTATCACTTTTGTGGGGACTTGATATGTTCTAGCACTTTATTAAAAAATTACATGCTAAGGCTTGCATTACAAACCTTACTGTCGGGTCGCATATGCTTGCAACATCCAATCTTCATTGTCCATGAAATGTATGGAATTTCTCCTTCATTCTCTCGACGTGAGCCTTTTCATTCTTCTTGTCAAAAAAAAATAATGAGGGGTCCTCCCCTTGCGTGACGGAAGGCCAACAATGCACACGATCATATTGATATCAATGGAAACTGGCATGCCGAGCCACAAGTAGCCCCCATGTACATAACTAAGCAACATATTTACACAAGCATTAATCTCTAGGCTCCTCCCAAAGTGTGCTATGTCAAACAGGTTAAAATACCTTCCTTATGTAATCCCGTAGCCCAAATTTGTGGCTTGATGACAATCATATGTGTTTCGAAACTAATGTGCTTCTTCAAGAACTTGCCAGGCACCAATTCTAGAAACTTATTTTCATCTGTGATGACGTGGTCGTCATATTTCAAAGCGGGTATTAGGCCTAACATGTCCCCTTCTTGGAATCACTATCTCCATGAGTGGATACTTCTTATCTTTCTACAAATTGACATGTTTGGCAGATGACTTTCTCAGTGGGATGTAGTCTCTACAGAATCTCTATGTTAAGGAGGATGCCTCATATGTCTCTTCCACTACAAGCGTCTTCGCTAGTTGACTGCATTGTTTCTTTGATACTGACGCTGAAGTTGTTGCTACCTTAGATGGTGCCATCTTTCTCTGCGATTATTCTCTACGTCTAATTGGGCTATACAATTTGGCTTTGAAACTTCGACTCTATAACTCGACTCTCTATGTGAATTCTAGCTAACAATAACCTTGCCCCGTCGACCCTTTGCATGCTTTATACCTCATCACCAGCTGTTAGTTTCCCTTTGTGCCTAAACTTTCCATCTAATCCACTAGTGATTTGCATTCATTAACTTCCTTAATGCTCCATTAACTCCATATCTTCGTCAAATTTTCCGTTATATTCTCCAACCTGTCAAAATCTTCTTGCCAATCTACATTTATTATTACATGGCACTACTTCTTCCTCATTATGGTAGCTCTTTATTGCATGTCCCATCATGGATTGTCTTAAATTCTCTTAACTGTAAACTATGTGATCTTGTCGCCCTACATGATCTCTTCTCTCTGCGCAAACTTGCTTCATTCTTATGTGTGCTCTTTTGCTTGCTTCTTTCTCTTCTGTGACAATTTCATGTTTTTCATTTGTACCTGCGAATCTTAAATTCTTGGATTCTTCCACTTTCGACTTCTTCCCTGAACCATATTTTTTCTTTTTCCTACTTTTCTTGGTTTTTCTTTCTTTGTCTACCTTTTATTTCTATAGTACACTATGATACAAGTTATCATCCACAGTTCTCCTAGTGGGTGGAAGGACAATTGTCCCTGTACAATTTCATTTGACTCCCATTCACTAGTCTTACTAGGACTTGTTCATCCAATTGTTCTAGCTGCACAACACCTTCTTAATTCACATATATGATCATGTATGGCCCTATCTATTGCATCCTAAACTTTCTAGGGTGATGTAACAACTTACTTTCATAGAGTAGTACCAAATATCCTGCTTGGAACTTCTTTTGCTTAATGTATCTATCATGCCATGCCTTTTCACGTGCCTTTTGTACTTCCTGATGGAACCCTGTGACAAATTGATCTTCCTCTAATACCAATAATTGTGATAGTCTTTCTTCTACTACGTTGGAATCTTTAAGGTATGTCATCGCAGCAATGCGCAGACTCAGTACAAGAAATTTCATGGGCATGACTGCTTCCTGACCATATGCTAATCTAAAAGGCGTCTGACCTGTTAACTTATTATATGTAGTTCTATAAGCCCATAGCACTACAGGAATCCTTAAGTCCTAATTATCCCTCCTACATTACATACCTTTGTCAATTCATTCTCTAGTCTCTTAGTGAAGGCCTCCACAGTTCCATTTGCTTGGGGGAAATATGGAGTGCTCTTTCGATGTTGAATATGGAACTCTTATGTCAATGTTGCAATTGTATTTTTCAAGAAGTGAGTCCCATGATCGCTCATAAGTACTTTAGGACACCCAAACCTTTTAACTATGTTCTCAAATAAGAACTGTGAAGTTGTCTCCACACTGCAATCTATAATTGGTTATGCTCTACCCATATTTTCAAATAATATGTCGCGGTAATTATGTACCTAGATCTTGATCTTCATCCTAGTGGGTTAATTGGTCTGATAAAATCTATTGCCCATTTTTCAAATGCTTGCAAGGTGACTTATGGATTCAAAGGCATCTTGTCCCTTCACGATGGCCTTCCTACTATTTGACAAACATCACATCTCTGACAATATTCATTAGCATCCTTATGAAGGGTAGGCCACCATAGCCCTGCGCACACGATATTCTATGTTGTCATCTTTCCTACATAATGTTCTCATGCAATTCCATCATGCACCTCTACTAGGATCATTGGTCTCTCATGTTCCAACACACAATGTCATAATATCCCATATGTACCTAACTCATATAGGTTTCCTGCTATAAACAAATAATATGTTGCTTTAACCACTAGTTGTTGCTTCTATGTTATTGTCATGTCGAATGGAGTGATTATTGTACTAAAAAAATGGTCAATCTTTGTAAAGTAGTCGTCTACCATTTGAACTGAAAATAATTTTGCATCTAGTAAACTATTGTCTAGATTTCCTACGTCTTCGCTTTCCAGTATCCGCAACAAATGGTCTGGTCCTGCATTCAATTTCTCTAGCTTCACAATAACTTCAAAATCATACTCATGGAACAGTAATAACTATCTGCATATTCTCCCGCCCCCCCAACACTGGCTTGTCCACTAGATATCTAAGCGCAGATTGGTCTGTATACATCTTGAAATGGGACCCCAACAAGTAGTGTCTGAACTTCTGCAAGGCATAAACCATTGCCATTCCTTCCCTTTCTGTCGTCATGTAATTATTCTCAGCAATTGACAAATTCTTGCTAACAAAGGTAATTGGATGGTCGAAAAGAGATCTTGATATTCGTGTAGTAGGTATGTAATCTTTTCAATAGTCTCAGCATTCCAATAGTCACCAATATTTGTGAACTTAGGTCTCTCTTTCATGCCAATATTCACTTTGATCACTCTTAATGGATTCACATATGCATTGGATTCGAGTTCTGGACCTACTACGTCATGATCCCCTTCAGTATCTGGTACTTGCACATTCCTTGGGTCTTCTTCCTATTGATCTTCTTCAGTAACATTATAACATTCCAATACTTCATGGATTGTCGCAAATTCTATGTGCGCATTACACGTAGGTACTATTTCTATCTGGTCTTCTTTCATAAAAATATTGATTTTAATGACTTGCAGAGCTGCATCTAGTAAGGGTGACTCAAATTCAAAACTAAAGGTTACCTTGAAATTCTGGGTGATCTCTTCCCAGTCTGTTTTCCCTCTACACACTTCCAGTTCTTGGGAACTATCTCAAGTGTATGTATGAACGTGTACATCCATTCATGTTTTGGAACCTGTCTCCAAGTTTTCATACACTACGCAACATGATCTATCGGACTTCTCCTCCCTGTATACTTGTGTGTAACTTATTCTATTCCAAAAATTATCCGCATCATCCTTTTACAATGTTGTCAATCCTCTATTCCTTTCTTGTGTGTTTTCCACCATATCACTAGGGTTTCTTTCATTGCAACATCTAATGCCAAGAATCTTTGTTGTTCGGGTATCTGCAACTCATATTCTTTTAAAAAGGAACTTACATTATTTAATCCATCAAACCTAACTTCCTCACATACATTTGTTCCAATCCAGCGCAAAGAGCAAGTAATGTGAGCACATATTCTGGTCAATACTTCATGTAACCAATGATGCCAATGTTCAATCCCTTCCTTTGAATCTGACACACAAGATATAATGCTTTTCCAACTAATCTCACCATCTGTAGTAGGATTGACATAATCATCCATGCACATGATCATATTATAAAAGTTATCAATTTCCTTTCTCATGGTTTCCACATACCTTCTTGCTTCTATAGGATCTAAGGGTGCAATAACCTTTAATCCCCCTCTTTCAAAAATCATTTCTCTCTTCTTCAAGTTAATAATCATATGGTTGTCAAAATCCTAGTCTAGTCCGAACAACGCTGGATACGACTGACTGTCATCCATGATCTCAATGACCTCAAAGTTAGCTACGCAATACACTCCATATAGATTCACATGTACTCCTACCAGTATCCTGATCAATATTATCTTATGCTATTTTTCCAATATCCATTGAACAGTTGACCAAACTAACTTCAATTTGCCCATCATTTCCCACGTCTTCCTTGGAAGAACATTTACATCTGATCTTAATTCTAATATGACATTATCCATGTCATACTCTCATATTTGTGCATTCAATCTGAATTATATGTTTGTCTTCTTCTTACGCAATACTTGGTTCACTACTCTATGTGTTGTAGGTACTTCTCTATCTTGGGTGCATTGATCGATTATTCCAAGTAGTGTGTTTAACATTGCTTTGTCCTTCATCAATTCTAAACAACTCTTTCGAAAATCTTTCAAAGTGTTTACCTTTTCGACTGACCTTTCTAGGATGTTGTGATCATAGATTGATGACATATCATATACTAGTGGCATTTTTTACATTGATGTTATCCAGTCTGGTCTTAATATTTCCTTGTTGGCTTGCTGATATGTCTCTTTCTCTTTCTTTGGGTTAAATGTTGGCATGGGATCAACTACTTTCCTTATCCATTGCTCGACTCCCTTTCCCTTTTATGTCACATTTTCTCTAGCTCTCGTTCTACCGCGTGTAACGATTGCTACTCTGGGATGATCTCCACGCTCCTCAGATGCTTTCATTTGTAGGTTCTGGTTTTGGTTCTGATTTTGATGCTAATGCAAGTTCTGGTTCCCTCTTGCTTTCCATTTCACTATCAGTTAAGGATAGTCTACTTTCGCATGGTGCATTTCTCTACAGTACATGCATGTCGTGCAATGATTCGAACAGTCTCTTGCTAAATGTCCTGGTTGATTGCAATTATAACAAATTATCAGTCCTCTTCCACCTCTACCAAATCCATCTCATCCTCGACCTCTGTCGAATCCTCCTCCTCCACCCTAGTTAAATCCTCTCGAGGTATTATACTATGTAACTCATCCTTTGGTTGTGACATTTTCTTCTTGGATTCTATATGTATCTGAAGTGCACTCTCTCATTAAGTCGAATGCGTGACAATATTTCTCATCGTGTCCTACAGATTTGCGAAAATTATAGGACAAGTTTGTGGATGTACTCTGGTACTTTTGCAATAATGGAAAAGCATTCATATGATGCCCCCATGTCTTGCATATTTCACAATACCCTAATCCTCCTGCTAATGGTTTCAGTGCTCCTTTATCCATATACTGTACAAATGTCGGGCACTCATCTTTACAATGACCTTCTGTCTTACATGTAATACACCAAACTCGTTCATGTTTTTCCTTTTTTTTTATTTCTAATAATTGAATCCTCAATGCAACTAACTATGACTGTACCTGTGCCACTCCTACATCATCTCCTACAAGAGATGCTTCCAAATTCATCACGATTTATAATTCTTTTGGCTACGACATGACCTTTGGTTGTGTCAACGAGCAGCGAATGTGCAGCAACAGACCTGCAATAAACCATTCTCGATGTTGTTCATAGGAATTTGAAACGTTAATTTACCCATCACATATTTAAATCTATGATTGTAATCCCAAACTGTCTCATTTGATACTTTCTTAATTTCTTTCAGTTCTTTGATATACTACGACTTTGATTTCAGCTTCCTAAATTCCTTTAACAAGGCTTGTCCAATCTCTACTAAAGTCCTTGATTGTCCTATAAGTGTATAAGTTTGATACTTCATGTACCACAACAGTGCATGACCTATGAACGTCGTGGCTAACTACGCAATCTGCGTCGCCTCGTCCTAGACATTCTTCACAGTCCATATCATGTTGCATACAAACATATGTTGCTTAGCGTATTCCAAACCCACTCCATGGAATTCAGGAATTATCGTTGTATGATCCATCCCTGCCATTGTATTATGTGTAGTACTTACCTTTGGTGATGTTGACTGACTCGGGTTCGTTGTGCTACTTCCACTATTCTGACTATTGTTCTGACTTCCTCCACTAACTACAATTTCTCTTGACAAAGTTCCAGTTTCTACTTCAGATATGGGTGTCGCACATGGGATCGTGGGTTCAACACAGATTTTGATCTGAGATGGACTTCCTTCTTCTGTTGGATTGTAATGAGGATTATTTTATTTCTCTTTCATTTCTCTGTACGGTGTGATCTGAAGTACTACGTTGGAGTCTCTGTGTTTGTCTTCCCTCTTAGCCATAGTCTCTTTCTTACTATACCTAAACATTTTCCCACAGTGCAATACTCCAATCTCTCTATCTGAGTTAGTGTCTTCCTCTCTCGACATCCTCAATCCATCCATTTCTCATTCATATTTTTCATCGCATTCCACTCTTAAACCATCCTCTGGTCATCCCTTGGTCCCCCTATGTGCGCGAAGGCGCTTAGCAATCAGACTCCATATTCATGGAATTCTTGTCACACAAAAACATCTTTATCCAGGTAGACAATGCACTCAAATATATTCCACACGGACCCTTGAAAAATTCCCTCTCCACGACACTATAATACTGGGTACAATCTATTGCAAATTCAGTAATGTAACCCCACAGTACACTATTCAACCAAAAATCAACTATGTGAGAAACTTTATTTCTTACTATATTCAAATGTATGATCAGTTCAGGGGTCCAGTTTCTCAGAGCTTCAACTCAATATCTTCCAACATTCTCCACTAGCCTTTCTAACCATTTAGTCAAAATTATCGAAAATTCACCAAAGAAGATTTCATGAAGATCTGTGAATGCATACCTTTGCAACATTGTTTGACGTTGAGCCGTGGGTTCTTATTCTGTTCTCTGGAAAATTCTTGTTGCTTCCTCTCTAGCCATTATGTGATTTCTTCCTTATTCAACCTCCAAAACATTCCCCTCAATTACAGATCCCGGCCCTGGCAACAAAACCATTTGTTGGTGCGTAGTGAGAAGACTCAGGGCTTATCATCAATACACCAACAAATCCCTTAGACACTGGCCCTCTTGGTATCACCTACAAGCAAGTGAAAACTCACCTGAGGCATATAGAGGGGCTGCATGAACCAAGTTTCTGCAGTGATGAGGGGAAGTGAGGCATACAACATGTATTTACTAATCATCTACTCATGTGTGCAGTCTTCATTACTTAACAATTAATTATCATGCAACATACTCTATGTGTAACATTACTTTATTTGACATACATTCAATTACTAGTTACTTTAATGCGCGACATTCTAACAACATATATGAATAATCCATTCATCATAATCACCATATAACATGCAATAAAAACACATAATGGCACAAGGGTTTAACGTGGTTGACCCAACTTGGGCTACATCCACAATGGTTGGCTTCTTATATTAATCATTGATAATCTACTTATAATTGTGCATTGTGATACAAAATATGAAACAGTAACATTACCCAAACCTTCCTAGTCATGTTGTTGTAGTGTGAGCTTCACTCCTTAGTCATAACATTTGAACACTTAGCCAAAACTCAACTCAACTTACCCCAAAGAGCACTAAGCACTTCTCATATGTCAAACCTCTTCTACCTAAAATCCCTTACATATTTATACATCGACTTAAGCTCATTACAAAGTGGAAAAAATGTCCCAAAATCCTAACTACTTTCCTCCTTTTGTGCACCGCTCCGTCACGCTTCCTCCTATTGTGCACTTTGACTCCTTAAAGTTTGCTTTCATCGTGCACTCTAGCATCTTCTAATTGTCTTTTCTTCTTTGACTTATTCTGGCACAGATCACAAAACTTAACCAAAACTCCTATCCAATACTCTCCAACTTGAATCACTCAATTTGGAGTTGAAATGAACCTTGGTGTGCATTTTAATGAAGGTGGTTTTGGTCAATTTCAGGTAGAAATGCAAAAGTTGTTGACTTGGCATATTCAACATGGGAAAATGGAGATGAATTTAAAAATTACGAGATATGCATTTTTTCGAAAACAAAAAAAATATTTAGACACGTTCCACTTTCTCAAAAGGACACCTTTATGAATTTTTGCATGCATTTTTTTTATCCCTCTCAAGCAGATTTGTACCCTATTTTAACAATAGGCTTAGAATTTTGACCAATTAATGCAAATTTGACATTGTTGTGTACATTCTAAGCATGAGGGACCATATGATGACTATGTTGAAGTATTTCATATGGTCATGGAGCCTTGATTCATAAATGGAATGCATTTGATGAGGCATTTTTCCTAAAAATTGTAATAATTTCTGATGTAGTGAAATATCATTTTGTCCTCGATGAATTTTTAAAAGTCCTTAGAATATGAAGTGTTGAATTAATGCAAATTTGACATTGTTGTGTACATTCTAAGCACGAGGGACCATATCATGACTATGTTGAAGTATTTCATATGTCCATGGAGCCTTGATTCATAAATGGAATGCATTTAATGAGGCATTTTCCCTAAAAATTGTAATAATTTCTGATGTAGTGAAATATCATTTTGTCCTCGGTGAATTTTTAAAAGTTCTTAGAATATGAAGTGTTGAATTTAGATAGTTGGGTAGTTGAAAGGCCAAAAGAAAATGACCTCAAACATAAATATGAGGTTTGCAAATAAACAAAGGCTAGTTGGTCTCTCATGGATTAGCTTTCTAGAGTTAAGTTTATGTAGAATCAAAAGATCATAATGGTCTTGTGAATGTAATAAAGCTAAGAAATGAGTCATTACCATTGAATAAAAGAATGCAGAATTTTGGCGTGATGAGTTATGAGTACCTTATTCAAAGAATTGTTTACGTCTTTGATAACTTGTGTTGTGTGACTATGATTGTATCCCCCCATTACATCAAGTGGTATCAAAGTAGGGTTGTGTTCCTACATTGAACAAGAGGTGTTCTCATATTTGTGGTTTCATTTGGCCTTTGTGAAGGTGGATTTCAATAATTCGCTATTGATGTTGAAGAGTGTTTTGTTACAGATAAAATAGGGTATGGTAATTGGTGAGAATTACTAGAAGATGTGCTACAACATGGTTATATATGAGAAAATGATTATTGGCTTGGTTTGAAGGCCAAATAATTCTACAATAAGAGAAAATGTAGAGAGAGAGAGAGAGAGAAGAAGAAGAAGATTGCATTGATTGCGGTATCAATTCAAAGAGAAGAAGTCCTAGAGAAAGAAGACGGAATGAAGAAGATGATAGGAATATGAATGAGATCAAGGAAATGAGGACCATTGTAGAAGTTCTATGGAATATTCCTCATAAAAATATGTCATGAGAAGACAAGATATTTGAGAAACAACTGACTATAGAAGTGAAGGAAAGGTTGAATATTTTAGCTAAAACCAAACAAGGTAAAAATCCTGTGAATATGGCTTGTGAAAAACAAGAAGCTTTAAAGGATTTGTATATAGAAAAGACACATTAGACTGCATTAGAAAATGAGAAGGAATTGTCTAGGAGACCTCAAAATATAGAAGAGGTTGCAAAATATCTAGAAGAGATCAAGAAGATTGAAAAGCCTATGATATAATGTTTTCCTAAAGAAGAATATGATGATGAAATTGCACCAGAGATCACATATCAATTGATGGAAGAAGAAATTTTGAAGCCAAAGGTTCCTTTAGGTACTCATGATTGTTCTAGAGCTATTGACATGTTGTTGTTTCCAAAAATTTAGAAGAAAACGTTGAGGAAGATGGTCCTAGAGCCCATGAAATTGTGTATACACAAATTGAAGATGACATAAGAAGAACTAAAATAATATATAAAGTAAAATATGAGGAAAAATAAGATTTTGTGAATGATAACCTTGAAGGTATGAAGATGTTGTTGACAATAATACTATTGTGGTCCAATAATTCTCAATTAAAGTGAATGATCAAAGACAAAATGAAGTCCAAGAAGAAATATCCAACCACCATTTTCATAAATTGAATCAAGAAGATGTGACAGATATGGTTGTTATGGATTAGAACAAAATTGTAAAATGTTGGAATTGTGAATCAGGATGGTTGGAAGCTATGATCCTTGAAAAAGATAATGGTGTTAATATTGTTATAGAGGAAGGTCATGAAGATTATGAAAGTAGATTCTTAGATAGTGTTACAAAAATTATAGAAGTGAAAGAAAATATCAATAAGGCTTTAGTGTAGCAACAATTACAAAGTAAATAAGATGTTGAAGAAATGTTCCCTTCAAGGAGGAAAGAGAATGATCCAAAACATCATGTTATTGTTGAAGAAATAAATGATATTGACGAATATTATGGATGGATACATTCTCCAAGTAATGTTAAACTTGAAATCTCTATCAAGGAATATCATAGCATGGAGAAACTTGTTGTAAGAATAAGTTTCAATTTTTAAGGAAAATGGAAATATTGAATGTCTCTTGTGAAATAAATTTGATTGGTGGATGGAACGTGAGGACAATTTTGGTTAAGAAATTGTTGAAATTTCATGGAGGTTGAGT
This sequence comes from Picea engelmannii, assembly GCA_009831015.1. Lineage (NCBI taxonomy): Eukaryota > Viridiplantae > Streptophyta > Pinopsida > Pinales > Pinaceae > Picea > Picea engelmannii. The sequence continues at coordinate 517,502 of ML796981.1, forward strand.
TGCATCACAAAGTGTTGAGTTCATGATTAATGGATTCTTGTGGAAAGAATTTATCCCGAAAATTAAAAGAATGAAAGAATGGATCACAAAGACGAAGAGATGAAATGTTGTTGAAACAACATGGCATATGCAAGAATGGAGTAAAAAATGTTGATAGTGATGAAGGAAATATAACATTTTTTTTCATTTCTTTATGGAGGAAAGTATTAGTGAAGAGATATCAACTAGAGAACTAGAATGATGTTGAAGGAAAAAAAAAAAAGATGATTGCATTGAAGGAAGTTGTGAAGGAAGCATATTGTTTACTTTAAAAAGTTTTGTGTTGTGTTTGTAGGTTCAAAAGAAGTGTGTAGTCATGCACAAGTAAAAGGTAGAGTATAGTGAAAGCAAGTGAAATTCATGGACTTCAAGAAGTTGAGAGTGCAAAGAGAAAGTGTATTCTCAATGTAGAAGAAAAGAAAGTGAAGAGAATTAAACCTTTGATGAATTTCCTTGACTAATATGACACTTTAGATCTAGAAGAGTTATGGAAGTAGAGTGAAGGCATACACCTTTAAAGACTTGAAGATTGAAAAATTCTAGGAATTGAAGATGATTTGTTCTGTATTGAAGAATCAAGAATTATTATGGTGTGACAAGTTGTAGATGGACTGTAATAGATCCAAACCTCCAAGATGAGTCCCATTACTACCACTTTCTATCCCGATACCAATCTGTCACATACCCAGATTCCCATCACTACATAGGTACTTCTAAAATTCTCCTTCCTGGGTGAATTCAAATTTATGATACCATTCTATGAATAAAGGAAATGCTACACACATATGCAATTAAAAAGAAACATGCATGACTGTAAAGAACCATTTAACAAGCCATGCACAACAATTAACAACAACAAGCATGTCACAACTTATCATAGAGACAATTTACACAATAGAATATACTTACAGAGAAAAAACAAAGAGAAATTATCTTTAAACAATAGCTTCACCAACTAGTTGTAGACATCGGAAATTCCACCCAACCTTAGGCTCGGTTGCACATAAATATATGCAACAAACCTCCCCAAGCCAAAACTATGAATCCACAAGGATGGGTCCTAGGCTGACTCTAAGTTTCCCAAACCAACCAGAAATCAAACTCTCACAATTTCTCAACTACACAACAATCCTATTTTTTCAGCTCTCTTTCCCCTTTAGCTGGCACAACCCAAAGAGATGAAGTCCCTTCTCTTCCATGCAGTCCCTCAAGTTGTTCCACCTCTTTCTAGGGCTCTAAGTGCTATTGGTTAGGAAATATCAATGTTGGAAATTCCAATGATTCTTAGTTGTGGACAGTGTTTTCACAACTATCAACAATCTCATTCACACAAGCTTACATTCCCTATTGGAAATACCAGTAGATCCTGCATCCAAGTAATCATGGCTCTCTACCTCCAACAATATTTTTCCATGTCCAAACCTAGAACAAGAGTGAGCAAGAAAAATGAATGAATGAGGAATAACCCAAAAATGATTAAGTAACAATGAATGACCAACCCCCACACAAAGAAAGAAAAGGGTTTAAATAATACAGTGCATAATGTAGCCTCCCCTTAAGAATATCATGTAACCGCCCCGTGCTCACTAAAATCAAGGATGGGTAAATAAAATGTAATAAAAGTATTATGCCCTTTAACCCCCTCTCTCATGGAATCATAGCCCCCTGTAACTTTATCTTTGTTCGTCTTGCAACCAACAATGTATTTTATTAATGACTAACGATATGGGTCATAGATTAATGACTTACACTACGCAGTTAATCCCGAAAATAATATCTAATATGTTGCACTACGGAAGCCCCTCTATACTTAAATGTATTTTATTATTAATGTTCAAAGTATTACATGTATTGTAGAAATTTCAATGCAAATTATGTATTGTCAGGATTCTCCTGATCTAACAATTATATGCCACTGTTAAATACAAAATCACTTCTACAAATATTCTTGCGGAATTTAAAACATGATCGAAAATTGTAATATCAAGAAGAAGGATCAATCACACATAACACAGATGTTTTACTGGGAAAGAATAAAGATAAAAACCCCACTATCATATATTATGTATATATTATGGATCATGAAACAATCTCATACAAAACTCTAATCCAAGAGCTCTCAGTACAATATACAATCGTCTCACACTGTCATACAAAAATTGGCAAATTCATGTGCCAATTTACTGCCTCCTCTGTGCAATCCCTGCTAATGGAAATCCCTTCAATGAATGAAATTCCGCTTGCCTAGGCTGCGCAATCCTCATGGGCACATCCAATGTGTGTGTGGTTGCATGAGTGCACCCACTAAAGTCACAACTGATAGTCAAACTGCCCCTTTCACCTTCATCTCAACTAGGTCTCCACTGGATCTGACATGCATGTAGTTAACAGTGGTAAATCTTCAGTTGCATGTGAGACCATTGATTGTGAATTAATTAATAATTAATTCACTAATCTCTCACTAGTGTAAGTTCAGTTACAACTAGTACAACTGA
>ML796982.1:0-15221 GCA_009831015.1 Picea engelmannii
TACATGTAAACCTTGGCATGCCTTCATTCATCCTGCACATGATCATGGTCGTACTTTAGATTGTGACCAAGGAAAGGTAAAAGAGATGTCATCATATTCTTACTTGATCCTTGACGTTTCATTATTTTGGTTTGTCACCAAGCACAAAGATAAATTTCAAGGTATTGATAAACTCATTAAATTGTTGCATTAGATTTATGATTTTACTTGGTATGTTTTGTTATTATGTTAGAGTAGATTAAGATGAATAAGTTCTTTATCTTGAGCATTGTATAAACTTGTGTGTTTCAATTTTATTGAGTGTTTCATTTTGTTCATTTTTAAATGAAGGAAATGATGTTTGCATTGTATGAAATTCTCTAAAGGTTGGCATTAGGTACTTCATTCATTTCATTTCATGCTTGGTTTTATTTTTATCTCAAGGAAGGATAAGGCACCTGTGTCTTCCCCTCCCTTGCATTTAATATCCATTTTGTGAGAAAGTTTCAAGTCTACAGGTTTTTTGAAGATTCCGGAGTTCTCATGCATTCTCGATATGAGCACATGTCCCCAAGTTGGAGCCATCTGTTACACCCCAGATTCTCTATAGTGTATCCTATATTTTTTCACAAGATGTGACCACTCCGATGTGCCCAAAGTGCGATGAATTCTTTATATGTCGCCATGATGGGATGCTTTTGATGTACAAGTGTTGGTTAGAGGTTACCCAGATCCCCTCAAGTGGACGGTCATGGCATGTCCTTTTAGTCCCCATTGTCAAGGTGCTTGGTTTTATTTCTCTGAATGACTACCCCTTTGGAGGTGGTAACTCCCTATGATGTCAGACATTTATGTCATGGGCCCTTAACTATTCACTTATTTTTCTTGCTATGAAAAAGGTGATTGTGCTTTGTAAGGGTTTCCACATCCATGGTTTAGCACACCTTACCCACATGAATGCTCTCTTTGATATGTATCGAAAAAATTTATGCACATGATTATTCAATTGCACATATTTTGAGGCATTGGTCACCCTCTCTGAAGCACAGATGAGATACTTTCATCCACATATACATCCTCTACACTCGTTGTGTGTTAAAATCCAGGACATTTCCCTCCTTTGGCACCTTTTTAATACAATTTACTCTATAAAGGAGGGCCAAATTCATTTGGGGGCACTTCATGAGGACATTGGGGCTTTTTGGAGCCTAATTTGATGATGTGGAGGTCACTTATGTGACTTGGCATTTGATGGACATCACTTGGCACTTTCCCTTTTGATGTGGATGCACTTTATGATTATCTTTTGATGGCTTGTTGAACAAATTGGATAAGTCATCCACTTTTGGGGTTTTATTTTGGCTTGGAGTGAGGTTGTCCCCTCTTATTTGAGTGGGCATTGGAGTTTGAGTGTTCCTTGCCATATTTTAATCCCTCATCAAGTCTCTTCAAGTGGAAAATTGTACCTAAAAGGCCAAACTGGCCCTCTTAGAAGTTTGACATTATTCTTGTTGTTGGGGTCTTATGACCCATTTTTTGACTTGGAGGGTCACTCCCATGCAACATGGAGGTGCCTTGGGATTAGGTGTGGACATGATCAAGCTTTGGAGACATATTTCAAGGATTTATAGACATTATTTAATTATTTTTGGAATTTTTTTTGTTGAAGCTGTGCCCTTTATGAGGGTTTTAAACATGTAAAGCATCATTTAATTGTACTTTTTGACTTAGTCTCTGATTTGTGTGGATAAAAAGTCATTTTATTTTATTCCTTAGATTGATTTTAGGGAATACAGTGTGGAGAGAAGTTGAGAGCCTCATCTATAAATATAGGCACTCCTCTCACTCATTTTGTTTGTGAATTGTTGGAGATCGTTATTGGAGCCATTTAATAGAAAATCTTTACTTGGTGTCAATTCTTGGAGTTCTATCTTTCTCGGTTATTTTTCTTGGCATATTTTTCTCAAAGACTATTGTGAATTCTAAAGACCCTACACAAACTAGCATGATTGATCCATTGAGGAGTTATCAACTACTTGGAGGGAGGACGTCTAGAGTTTGTATCTCTTCCTTCTTCCCTAAAATGATTTGGTAAGTGCTTATATCTTGTATTGATTAGTTCTATACTCGTTGGAAATGGTTTTAAGTATTATTTTCAAGTCTTTTGTTGATCTTGTTGGTGAAGGTTATTCCCTTGGGAAAACCCTTCTTGTAGGGCCTTGGTTTTCATGGTTTGTCTTGATTATCAAAGAGACTACTAGATTTTTTCCCCTAGTCTATAGTTCTAATCTATAAACGTGGATAACCGATTTTTAGAGAGGCATACTTCTTGACCCCATAAGCCCTGATGGAGATAAGGCCAAGTCGTAACTCCCAACATTCACCAACAAAACCCTAAAATTTCAAGTATGTTCTTTTGTCTTGTAAAACATAATTTTTTATTTTTTTAAGATATAAACCATCAAAAACATTTATTTCATTGTCTATAGTAAAGATAAAGATTTTATTTTATTTTCTAGACATCTTTATCCAAGTGTTTGTGCTAAATTGTTGATTTTTAACCCTAGAAGGAAAATCAACCCTATTGGATTGTGTTTCATTGTCTTATTTAACATTCTTGTGGCTCATTTAATGTGTTTATCAATTCTACAAATTAACTACAACAATAAAAATCAGAATTGGTGAAACCCTAGAACTAGGGTTTAACCTAAAAAGGTGAAATCTAACCCTACCCTAGTTCATATTTTACTTTGTAATTGTTTATTAAGTTTATATATCACATTATAATGGTGAAATTCATCTCCTAAATGTTTCATTGTTGTTATATTTCATTTTGGATATTTTTGGTGAAACCCTAGGGGGATTCACCACCATTTTTTGCAAGTTTGAAATAATTGTTTGGATATTTTCATTTGCACTTTCAATTTATCATTTATGGATCCTTTTTGCAAGGTTTATTCATTTTCCTAACTGAAGTACCCAATATTCATCATTCTAAGTGCTTTTAGACACTCTTGGGGCACTTTTCCGCACCCAAAATATGCAATTTCTACATTTTGTTTTATCGCAAATTAGATTCTGAAATATTTTGATAGCAACAATATAGTCCATTTTACAACATACAATCAATATATAACTCATTTATATCATTGGTTCTTAGTTTATGCAACAATATCTCACTCTCGTGCGATAACATATATTTGTTTCTTCATTTAAAGGGTGAAATCATAATGTTGTTTTGCATTTTCTGTTGTAGAATATTTATTTAAGATCTAAACAATCTTATAATTAACTCCTAACCCCATTTATATTGTATCTTTATTTCCCTAACCCTTGGTTGGATACTCTTAAGGCATTTGGTTACTAAGACATTGGTTTATATAACACATATTGAGGTGTGTAGTTGGAAGGATTGGAATACCCCCCTTGATCTCTAGGAGATGGCCTAAAGTGAAGGGGGGATCATGCTAAGGTGACAATGGTGCATTTACTGTATTGTTCTATCCCCATAACACCCCCCCAAGGATTGCTAGTTTGAGCGATAACATGCTCAAAATGGTTTTAGACCATGGTATTGAGAGTGCCTCTTGTTTTAACTCATGGTTTTGCTTGAGCACATTGTATTGGAACATGGTATTGTACTAACACATGGTTTTCTACTCATGACTTTGTGAGGTGCCTAATCTATATAAAGAGGGCTCCTCTCTCCTTTGCAATGGTTGGAAATCAATTGGAAGACCTATTTTCTCATTTTTGATGTGAGATCTTTTCTATTTTTTTGAGTAAGTGTTTTAAAGGGATTATCGGAGGGTTTGATACTACAAGTATTCATTAAGGAAGGAGCTATTGCAAAGAAAACAATGCAAGTGAGGTATAATTCATTGTCTATTTCATTTCTTTGTAAATTTCTAAGCTACTTCTATTGTATTGGAGGTGAACATCATAGGGTTTTACCTCCTTACCCTAGGTTTAGTTTAAAAGTTAAAGATTATAATACTTAGGATTAGTTCTTTAGGATTAACCTCGATATGATTCTTGCATAGTTCAAATTGCTTAGTTTAATGCTCACCAAACAATCTTCCAAGATGTTTGGGGACTTAAAACACCAAAGGTAAAAGGGAAACTACTTAAGTAGTTTAGACTCTATAGCCCAAGGGTAAGCACTAGGTCTTACTTGGATTTTCTAGCCATCTCCTTCATTTTTTCCATTTTAATTTTGTTTACAAAGAAATCTAAGGTTTTATTGTATAGATTTAGATCTAGATTGCAATTTTATTTTCAAGTCTTAGTCTATTAGGGTTTTCAAATCTAATGGTAGACTTGATCTTTATCAGCAAATTTTTTCTACTTCATGATTCATCTTGCATTGATTTGCCATTTTTTCTCTAGTTCTCTTTTAAAATTATCATCCAAGAGGAACTTGCTTAGATCTAAAAGTTCTTTGTCTTTTTACAAAGTTTAAATAGATCTAGCACATAACTCTCACTTTGAATAAAATCGACACCTTAGCAAGTTGTACGATTGGGGGTTTCATATTTTATGTATTGACTTTGCTAAAGTTGTAAGGGCTGATTTGGTTTGAGGAATGTTTCAGATTACTACAGATCTATTGAAATAGAGGATGGATCTTAACAAACATAATGAACGATCTATTATGCTTTGAAATGTTAACAGATCCCTTGGTTTAATTATTTTCTTCCTTCAAATAACTACTAGTGATCATCAAAGGGTTTAACAATAAACTTGATACACAAGAGCCTCATTTTCTTGAAGCATCTTGCAAATTTTATCATCTAAACTACCTTATGTATTGAATCGTTGCGTTAAAACCTTGAATGATCTACTTTAAATTAACTCAAAATTTGTTTATTGGTTGAGGGATTTGAAAGGACTATCTTTGGCACATATTTCGTGAGTTTTCATTTGATTGCTCTCACTCAAACGATGCTAAAGTTTACTAAATAACCACTATAATATGCCAACAATTCAAGGTTTATTTGAGGGTTTAAGACTAATAAAAGGTTTGAGTTTGATCTATTTCTCTCTCTGGATATCTACGATAATTACATGACAAAGATTGAAATTTGATTTGAGCACACCTTGGCACGCTCCACATTGCAATGTCACACTATTTATAATCTAAATGCTATTAAATGATGGATTGAAGCATCTAACCCTTGAATGACTTGCAAAAAATTTATAAACAAATCTATGTTACAATGTTGTTATTCACTATTTGATGGCTGAAAAGTATCATTATTTGATGATTGATTCAAGAAGTGTTTGCATGGAACCATTAAGATTAATTTGACATAATAATTCTTGGCATCAAAGGCTGAGGTACTTGATGAGGTGTACATATGTCTTCCAATTGTTGGTTCCACAATACACTTATCATTTAAATTGTGAACCCCGGGTTCAGTTTAGTCTTACGAGGCTCTCGGTGCAATATACACAGAAGTACGACTTTTACCATTATTATGAAATCTAATATACTACAATCATAAGCATGAAAAATGGAATTGCCAAGGTTTATGATTGTAGTAGAATAGATTGCATAATAATGGTAAAAGTCCTACCTCTGTGTATATTGCACCGAGAGCCTCATAAGACTATGTTGAACCCCAGGTTGACAATTTAAATGATAAGTGTATTGTGGAACCAACAATTGGAAGACATATTTACACGTCATTTTGACGTCATTGCTAGGGAGGCACTCGAGGAATTAAGATTTTTTCTATAGGATCATTATAGGAACAATACCAAGTTGAATGAAACTCTAGGGAAACATCGACTACTCCTTTGATATCCCTTGCTCAGGATATTGTGCATTAAACTCATCATAGAATGCATGAGTTAAGTTAATAATGTTTTCTTTTGTGGCATTGTAAGAGCCTCATAAGACTAAATTGAACCCTAGGTTGACAATTTAAATGATAAGTGTATTGTGGAACCAACAATTGGAAGACATATTTACATGTCATAATTTCTTGCTTAATACTACAATCACATTTACAAATTGGATGATCATGCTTTTCTAGAACATTAACACAATAGTGACATAAGTTATCTCCCATGAGACTCTGTGGAACATGACGAGTGTTTGTTATACTAACTATCATGCTTAGATCTGGGTTAAATGATTTTGGGTTAAAGGAAAATCTCTTTTTGAACTACACAAATAGTGGGATCATTGGAATGAATTTGGACATCATTTTGAAATAAATGGTTCATAAATAAGTTGATTTATAAATGCTCCAACGCTGGTTGCAGATTGCTTTCATTGCTACTTCAAGGTGTGTTAATCTTTGAACATCATGGACTAGCAATCAAAAGCATTTTTTTGAAGCATTTCATGGTCTCATGTGGATAAACTTCATAGTCTAAAGTTCATAACTTGCTCCTGGTTGATTCATCACTTATTTGTTATAGATAAAAGCTGATAAACCACATATTTTATGTTGTATAAGCTTTGGATCAATCAAGCAAACCCTTTCAACACCCTTTGAAACACATCTTCCAAGATCGAGACAACAATAACATGAGCACATCTCATAATCTATACATCATTAGAAGCTTGTTTATTCTAGTTGATTTAATAAACCACTTGCATGTTGTTCTTATCTTCAAGCCTTGAGAGTTTGGTATAAATTGTTAGGTTTTCTTTGTAAGTCCAAGTTAGGAAATCTCTCTTCCCATGCAACAATCTAGCTTGGTTGACTTAAAGGGGTTCCCCCTAAGCTAGGATAGTTTATTTCCTTAGTCTGAAGTGTGAGGCAAGGCCACAATGGTGATAATGGGTGGCTTGCCTGATGATGCCTCTAGACTCTCTCATCGACGTTAGGAATTTTCCTCCTAGGTGAGAGTTTGAGCGATAACATACACCACTTCATGAATAAATAGGGTCCACATAGAACCTCCTAGGATGTTCTAGACCCTACAGATTTGGCCAGAAACCAAACTTCTTGAAATGGGATGAAATTTGGTTGAGATGTTACATGCCATACTAGGTCTCCAAAAACGTCAAATCCTAAAAAAACACGCTGCTAAAAATAGAACTTTGGATGTCTAAACAAAAAACCTACTAAAATAACATCAGTTGTGCTATCCCCTTGGAATATTTATCTCTTAACACTCCCCAAAACTCATACATCACAACTTTGGAATAAGGAAGGGCTAGAACAAAGCTATGCAACAAGGTATCCATATGACTAAGGTACTCACGAACAATCGATGTTAAATGACAAGCTTTATAAGATTGAACCCACCCCATATAGTATTCATGAACCATCGATGCCAAATATTCAACTATGTAATGTTGAGTTCACCTCGAGTAATATCCACAAACTTATGTTGGCAAATAAGACTCATTTATATAACAGATCCAGTGTTAACAAGCATTGTGGATGGTTTAATAAAATGCCTATTTATTTATCTAACTATATTATTTGCTTAAAAAAAAATATTAATCTTAAAATTTTTGAATATTATAAAAAGAATGAACTTCCTTTATCTTTAGAAAGTTGTGTTTGCACATTCAACCACTAAAACAATTGCAATGTGCATCATAACATAATATTGTAAGGCATGTTCACAGTAACAACTGAAATAAAGGATCGATCGTACTACCAAATATAAGTCATCTATAATGTCATTAATGACTTTATATAGGCGCTAATGCCCAAGGCACAAGGCAGTACACAAGTAGTAACTATGACCATGACAAGTTCATCAAATAATAACTGAGTTTAATTAAGCTGATAAATAATGATAAGGAGTGGTCTTCAAAGCAAATAAATGAATGGCACAAAATATATGCTAATCATGCCAATAAGTGTCAATACAGTTCTTTTGTTTTTAACAAAATATTTATGAGCCAATAAGTGTCAATACAAAATATTTAGGAGCCAATGCTTTTAGAGTGAACCAATCACTCATCATCAATGCAGAAATGAAAATAGAATGAGAAGAGTTGCAGAAATAGAATGAGGACAGATATATATCAAGAGAGACATGCATTGGAAACTTCGAAAAACCAAAAAGAAAATCGAAAGAAAAAGCTAAAATCGTAAAATTTATAAAAATGCTAAATCAATAGACAATACTCGAAAATATGAAGCTAAAGTACAAATGATTCAACGAATTTTAATAAAATAATATTTTTTTTATAAATCAGATAAACTATGATGATGAACAGTGAAAGACTCCATACCAAGAGATAAACTATTCTTTATTTGATTTCTTGGTGTGTAATGAGCTATCTTGGCACCCAATTCAAAGCTTTCCAAATTACCAAGTTCAACAGCGAATTTGTGATGCAGATGGATATATTTTTGAAATAATGTGCATTCAGCTTATCTTAGATTTTTATGTCCAATTTTGTGCACAGACATCGGTGTGTAAGTACATGGAACTGAATTGATAGAAATTTTACGTTTTCTGATTTGCAAATCTTTTGTAAATTGAACATTATAAAGTCATTGCTATTTCTCTATCTGATGTGTTCTGAAGTATCCTCAAGGCCAGGACATCTTGAATGCATATGTGATTATGTATTATTTTCTATTTTAAGTTTATGGATTCTTCTGCTTACCAAAAGAAAATGTGCGCATTATAGCTTCCAATTACCTGTATGTACTTTTACAAAACCATGAAAAAAAAGCTTCTACCCAAGACAGCCTTTCTACACATGGCTTATAAGCACTGCCTCTAGATTATTTGCATTGTGAAGTATCTTGATCTTGATTTTGATTAACATAATAAAAAATGAAACCATCCACATAAATTGACCATGCATATATCAAATTCTTCCAGTCCTGTTCCTGACGCTCCTTGGGACATTTTTTATACCTGACTTTGTAACAGAAGGATGGGCTTGATCAACATATCATAGTCATTAGTTGGCAATTGTAGATCACCAAAAGCTAATGAGCACGCTCTTTGTAGAACACCAACATTGTCTCCAGTTATATCAGTCTTATTGGAATCTTCTTCTGAAGTGTTAAGACTGATGAACTCAGCACTTTCATCTTCCCTTGAGATTACTTCCATACCATGTTTCACTGTACCATTCAAATCCACAGCTGTAGACGGAGATTGGAAATGACCTAAATCCCCTAAAGACGTAAAATAGTGCTTTTGGCATTTACCACCCTTCCTATGTGCATTTGATGGAAGTTTAGACTTTATTTTCTTCTTTGGATGCTGAAGCTTGCAAGTTGATCTTTCTGAGCAATACCCAATTGATGCATACTGTGAACAAACATAAGTATGCTTTTTATTACACTGCATGGAAACAGAGTACAGGTAAACATCAGATGCCTAGAGGTATTTGCAATGGAAAAACATCAAAATTAGGAATACAACAGAAACTTTGCCAATTACAAGAATAGTAGAGAAATCAAACCGGTTAAATAAGCTACAAAAAGGCATTGAAACAAAAGCTACAACAATATCTTGGTCAACCAAAGGACACGAAGAAAGAGAGGGGGGAAGCTAAATATGCCAGCAACGACCTTTAAATAGCACATTTAATCTTGTGCCTATAAAATTTCCAGCATCAGAACTGAAGTGTCAAAATAGGTATTTTTCTAAACTTGTCCGTTATTCCAAAGAGAACAATGAAGTAGACAAGTGCTGAATGAAGAAGTTCATGAAAGATACAAGTTAAGTTATGCAGTTTTCAAAAAGCGACATTAGGGGAAAATAATAAAATAATAGTTAAAATAGTAAAATAAGAGTTAGGAATTTTCAAAGGGAAAGAAAAAAACTATTTTTTTAATCATATTTTTGACTTATCTCCTTATATGTTTACTCAAATTTCAAGTGTAGGCACTTGGTGGATGTGGAATTAAACTCTGCATCCAACGAGTACCCACTCTGCATGCTTTCTCGTTTTTTCATGTATTTCTCGTTCATCTCACTGTGGGTCTATCAACCAGAAATAAACTAGAGATACATGAAAAAATGAGAAAGTATGCAGAGTGAGTACTGTCAGAAATTAATAGATGTGCTCATTTAACCATAGACAATATAACAATATTGTCACCCAGCCATAGGCTGAAGCCACCCCCGAGCACCTTAACCTTGAAAGAGAATGATTATGGAAGCAAACCAATAGCCAACCAAGGCTAATGCACCAAGCAAAGATAACCAAGACTGATCAGAAAGTCCAACCATAACCAATAGAAAGTCCGAGCCTAAACTAGGAATACAGATTGCAGTAGCTGCCGGCTGCAGCTACTCCCCAAACTTGCGCACTTGCCCAATTTCTACAATGCGCACTTCTTCACTACTGAAATTTCGAGCTATCTATTCAAAATGAGGTCTAGCTACTTGTATTTATACTGTTTTCCTGAGCTTTCTGGGCCGACTTCTCATTTTGGAGGCTAAATACTTAATATTAAATATTTCCTTGAGTTGACTTGTCTTCTAGGGTTAAGTTTAATGCTTTAGGGTTTCTTCTTGCTTCCTGGAATATTTTGTTCTCGTCAGGGTCACACGTGGAGGTAAATACCTCCCGCAGCTACCATAATATCAACACTCCCTCCTAGCTAGGGAGGTATTGAAGGAAATGGTCTTGAGCACAAACATACCATTCGACCAGTAACATCATCATAGTCGTACAGGCTATCTCATGATTAGATCATGAGCACCACTATCATCTGATAGCATCAACTTCATCATCTCTAGAAGCCATACTCCATCTGAGTAATCAGGCATGATGCTGAATAGATCACTCACTCCACAGAGTGATACAAGGACCATTCTTCTAATCTGGACATACATTCTAGAAGAATGACTGTCCCAACAAAGACAAAAAAAAACAAACTATGTCATGGACTACAAAGACCATTCTTATAGGAATGTCAATCTAGGATTATTTTCTAATTAGGTCATAGAGATCCGTCTCAACCTATATGCCTTAGAAAATATCAACACAACTGATAGTCTACATGGTAATCAGAACAATGTCATTCAATAGAACACAATTGTCTATCCATAGTAGTACACACCTACAATCCAGTGGTACACTACCACACCAAGTGGCACACAACTACTTAATCAGTGACAAATAGTCACAACCAGTGGAATACATCCACCACAATAGCATACATCTACTGTCTAGAGACATACAGTCGCCATAGCAATCATATCATCTGATATCAACCTGCAAAGAAAAACAATATCATGATATAAATTGAGTAATCTGGGCCATTCTTCCACTCACATCTGTGAGATCTGGAAGAGCATCTGCGCTCAGAAGGTAAAACATCAACCATGAGCTATCTGGACTATTCTTCTCAAGCATAGAAGAAAAACTATCATGATTTCTGAGCCCGGACCATTCACCTAACTTGGCCATTCCTCCGGCACTAACAAAGTGCAACCTGGAGAGAATGAGTCTGCCCTAGGGAATGCCTGCCCCTGATTGTTGAACCTGGACCATTCACCTAACTAGACCATTCCTCCAGCACTAAACAAAATGCAACCTGGAGATAATGAGTCTTCCCTAGGGAATGACTGTCTGGACCATTTCCTAAGGAAATGACTATCCCGCACCAACCTCCAAAACGAACCATTCTTCGAAACTGCTCACAACTGTGAACTTCGAAAGAATGATTGCCCAATGAGGCAAACCATTCCACTTGACCACTACTCAGAGTGATTGTCAAGAAGAAAGACTGTCCTAAACCATTCCCCCACACTGGCCACAAGGGGAATTGCTATCTATGGTACATTAACAATCTATCGAACCATTTTCATTACAAAAATGACCGTCCAATCTGGACCATTTTCCGAACTGGAAAATGCCTGTCCATCAGAAATCTCAAACCACTTTCCGAACTGCTCATCCTGGACCATTTTTCGAACTGAAAAATGACTGTCCATAAATCAATAACACATCAATGCTCCCTCGCAATCTGAAAGTCATCTCTTACCTTTTCAATAAGAAAGTCATCTTCACGAGCTCCAACTTATTTCTTGAGTACACAAACTTTTTCCATCTTGGACAGAGGCTTTACCAAAATATCTGCTATCTGCTCATCTGTGGAGATATATTGGAGAACCACTTCTCTTTTCTGGATCTCATCACGGAGAATGTAATGCTTGTTCTCAATGTACTTCGGTCTTTCTGGAACACTGGTTTTCTCTGAAGGCTTCATATAGCTCTTGATCATTACAGTATATCATGGTTGGATTCATCTCTTTTGTTTCCTGCTAGCTCATGACATTGTGGCAAGGCTCAAACTGTAACATATCCTAGTGGCACTTCTTCTGTCATCATGAGAGTTTGTCATGGATTAACAATCCATCATCCTGGACTTTTGAGTAACCATTCTGATACAATATCTTTGTTATAGAAAGTTTTCACCACACTTCTATTGTGCATTGGAGGCTCTGCACCAAGTTGTTTGAATCCATACAAGATCTTCTTCCATCTGCATACAAGGGTCTCTTTCTGGTATACCACAAAATATTGAGGTTTCTCTACATACGCTTCTTTGTTCAATTACTCTATTGAGGATAACAGTCCTTACATTCATCTGATGTAAGCTCCAACCCATGAATGTTGCAGAAGATATAATGGCTCAGGTAGAGGTATGTCTGGTTACTGGAACAAGCTATCATCATAGTCTTCTCCCTCCATCTGGGAGAACCTTTAATTCTGAATCTCACAATGCTTCCATTCATAAGTCTTTCATACACTTTTCTTCGTCACAACTTTCATTTCTTCTTCTTGATTGTTTCTAGTGGGTTCAAACCACGCTGGTAGTCTTGTGATTCTCAATATAATGACTGGTTGTTCTAGCTTTTCTTTCTCTCTTGGAATCTTCATGTTCTTCCTCATGTTTCTCTTTAGCTCTTGGGTCCATGGAGTTTTCTATAGATTCCATGCCCTGAAGATTCCAACTTCTTCCTTTCATCATAGGATCATGGATGTGGATGGACAACCAGGGATACTTTAAGGCTTCTTTTTTGAAGAAGAAGACTTCTTCTAAAGTCAAACTGAACACGTGCTGTTTTTCATGGCTGCTACCATCAATGGGAACATGGATAAATACTTCATAATCCTTGATGGATCATATTATTTAGGATTATCTCCCTCCTAATCCTTGCTTCATGCATGAATGCATGCTCTTCTTTTGGAATTATATAATCGACTCCCTCCAACTAAGAGAGAAAAGGCTTTGGAGACTAATTTGGTGTGAATCTATGTGTGGTTGCTCATTGTCAAGTGCATTTTTATGAGGCGATATTATTTCATTTCATTTGTTTATGCAATTTGTTGAATTTGGCCTTTGTAAGGAGTACTATTACTCATAAATGATAGGATTGTAAATCTGGTTTGATTTCTTTTCCTTATTGATTATCTATCTTAGAGATCTAAATGTGCATTTTATGTTTTGTTTAGATAATGTGCCATTGAGTTTCTATGTAGGTAACACCAAGATCTAACAGGTTTCTTGCAAGTGTTGTGGAGTTAGAGATCTGATTTGGAGGATTGGATGAGCTTGCTTGCTCTTATTTTCTCTCCAAAACTTGAAGGACAATAGCCCCTCTTTCTAGGCTAAGAAGACTCCAATTTTGCCCAAGTATTCCAAGGGTTTAAGGAACTTTTTCTTCTCATCTCTTTCTCAATTAAAAGCTAAAAATTTCTGTTGGGTTATTCTTATTTGCAAAGTAAGGTTTCAATTCATAGAAATACTAAAAGCTATCTTTCTTTTGCAAACTAAAGGCAAGTAGATTAAATCTTTATTCTAGCTTGCATAATACTATCTTAGTCCCTCTTTATTGCTGAAATTTTTAAAGGATAAAGGTAGTTTACTTCTAAAGGGTTTAAGTATCAAATTTGAGCGAGTCTTACTGTCTTTATTTTATGTTTTAGGATAGCAAAGAATATCAGTAGGAAAAGGCTCTTACTTAGCTAGTTTTAACTTGGAATTTTGTTAGTTTATCATAGGAATTTACTTAGGAAATTTAAGCTTGATACTCTAATAACCGAAGACACTCTTAAAGTGTTTTTGGCCATATTTGCATCTTGTTTGTTCGTTGTTTTGTGCAAGTTGGTGCAAAGACAAGAGGAAACTATACTGAAAATTCAAAGATTTGAAGTTTCCAAGACCCCCCAAAGTGGCCTTATATTGTAGAAAACTATTGTAAAAGTGAATTTTTCAGTTTTATGATCCATATATAAGGGTCCAATCTCATTTAAAGAGATCTAAAAACTCTTCAAAGAGCAATTGTAACCATGATAATAAAATTATTGAGCCAAAGGAGGCCTCATTTTGGTTTTCCCCCTGGGGGGTGTGTTGTGTTTCGAGATCTTTTGTCTTGCTTGTTTCATTTGTCCTTTTGTTTTAAGTGCTCTAACAAGTTCAAATTCAGCTCTAAAGTTAAAAAAAACCACAATCTAGTTTATATTTCCTTTTGCAATCACAGTAATCTTTAATTGCTAGTTAGTTCTATTTTCTGCAATTTTCAAAGTTGGCAAATAACCTGTCTCATCAGCTCCTCCAAAAGAGACTGGTCAGTGAAGACATTAGTAATTAGAAAACATTTCAATTTCAGCATTTGATTTCTTGTTTAAAATAAACATTTCCCCTCAGCTCTCAGTGCGGTTCCTGACCCTTCCAGTTGCGAGCTAGACTCGATCTGCTGGGAGTAAGTTTCATACACGCTGAGCTGGTCAGTGATGATAGAATAATTAGGGAAATCTCTAAAGTAATTAGCTTAATGCACGGGAAAACGCCTTAAAGTGACCTGTGAAGTAAGGCAGGCCCTCTCGAGACCTGACATCCCACCCGTTTTGGACATCCAGCACTTTGAGGGAGTTTATTGGTGAGACAAACAAAGAGCTAACCTCCAAAGAGGCCACATACTCTCATTAAATCAACATCAATTTACCCTAATAAAATACACGAACTACGTTGCCCACGATTACCTTTAAGGCACCGGTCTCATTTACATACTTTGCAAAGACATATGCTTCATTTACTTTTCAGTCATTTACTTGAAGCAATTTGATTTTACTTGCATCTAACAATTGTGTCTTAAGTATCATTTTATGCAAGTATATGCTTAATATATATATCATGGTGAATAATTGATCTGTGTATTTTCACTTTATGGTTGGTTGATGAAAGAATAAAACTCCTAGATTTATTTCTTGTACTTAGTTTAGTTCAAGCCTTAGTATATTTGTTAGGGACTACCCCCCTTGGCTTCGCTAGGAGTTA
>ML796982.1:23677-65564 GCA_009831015.1 Picea engelmannii
GAAAACTGCATAACTTAACTTGTATCTTTCATGAACTTCTTCATTCAGCACTTGTCTACTTCATTGTTCTCTTTGGAATAACGGACAAGTTTAGAAAAATACCTATTTTGACACTTCAGTTCTGATGCTGGAAATTTTATAGGCACAAGATTAAATGTGCTATTTAAAGGTCGTTGCTGGCATATTTAGCTTCCCCCCTCTCTTTCTTCGTGTCCTTTGGTTGACCAAGATATTGTTGTAGCTTTTGTTTCAATGCCTTTTTGTAGCTTATTTAACCGGTTTGATTTCTCTACTATTCTTGTAATTGGCAAAGTTTCTGTTGTATTCCTAATTTTGATGTTTTTCCATTGCAAATACCTCTAGGCATCTGATGTTTACCTGTACTCTGTTTCCATGCAGTGTAATAAAAAGCATACTTATGTTTGTTCACAGTATGCATCAATTGGGTATTGCTCAGAAAGATCAACTTGCAAGCTTCAGCATCCAAAGAAGAAAATAAAGTCTAAACTTCCATCAAATGCACATAGGAAGGGTGGTAAATGCCAAAAGCACTATTTTACGTCTTTAGGGGATTTAGGTCATTTCCAATCTCCGTCTACAGCTGTGGATTTGAATGGTACAGTGAAACATGGTATGGAAGTAATCTCAAGGGAAGATGAAAGTGCTGAGTTCATCAGTCTTAACACTTCAGAAGAAGATTCCAATAAGACTGATATAACTGGAGACAATGTTGGTGTTCTACAAAGAGCGTGCTCATTAGCTTTTGGTGATCTACAATTGCCAACTAATGACTATGATATGTTGATCAAGCCCATCCTTCTGTTACAAAGTCAGGTATAAAAAATGTCCCAAGGAGCGTCAGGAACAGGACTGGAAGAATTTGATATATGCATGGTCAATTTATGTGGATGGTTTCATTTTTTATTATGTTAATCAAAATCAAGATCAAGATACTTCACAATGCAAATAATCTAGAGGCAGTGCTTATAAGCCATGTGTAGAAAGGCTGTCTTGGGTAGAAGCTTTTTTTTCATGGTTTTGTAAAAGTACATACAGGTAATTGGAAGCTATAATGCGCACATTTTCTTTTGGTAAGCAGAAGAATCCATAAACTTAAAATAGAAAATAATACATAATCACATATGCATTCAAGATGTCCTGGCCTTGAGGATACTTCAGAACACATCAGATAGAGAAATAGCAATGACTTTATAATGTTCAATTTACAAAAGATTTGCAAATCAGAAAACGTAAAATTTCTATCAATTCAGTTCCATGTACTTACACACCGATGTCTGTGCACAAAATTGGACATAAAAATCTAAGATAAGCTGAATGCACATTATTTCAAAAATATATCCATCTGCATCACAAATTCGCTGTTGAACTTGGTAATTTGGAAAGCTTTGAATTGGGTGCCAAGATAGCTCATTACACACCAAGAAATCAAATAAAGAATAGTTTATCTCTTGGTATGGAGTCTTTCACTGTTCATCATCATAGTTTATCTGATTTATAAAAAAAATATTATTTTATTAAAATTCGTTGAATCATTTGTACTTTAGCTTCATATTTTCGAGTATTGTCTATTGATTTAGCATTTTTATAAATTTTACGATTTTAGCTTTTTCTTTCGATTTTCTTTTTGGTTTTTCGAAGTTTCCAATGCATGTCTCTCTTGATATATATCTGTCCTCATTCTATTTCTGCAACTCTTCTCATTCTATTTTCATTTCTGCATTGATGATGAGTGATTGGTTCACTCTAAAAGCATTGGCTCCTAAATATTTTGTATTGACACTTATTGGCTCATAAATATTTTGTTAAAAACAAAAGAACTGTATTGACACTTATTGGCATGATTAGCATATATTTTGTGCCATTCATTTATTTGCTTTGAAGACCACTCCTTATCATTATTTATCAGCTTAATTAAACTCAGTTATTATTTGATGAACTTGTCATGGTCATAGTTACTACTTGTGTACTGCCTTGTGCCTTGGGCATTAGCGCCTATATAAAGTCATTAATGACATTATAGATGACTTATATTTGGTAGTACGATCGATCCTTTATTTCAGTTGTTACTGTGAACATGCCTTACAATATTATGTTATGATGCACATTGCAATTGTTTTAGTGGTTGAATGTGCAAACACAACTTTCTAAAGATAAAGGAAGTTCATTCTTTTTATAATATTCAAAAATTTTAAGATTAATATTTTTTTTTAAGCAAATAATATAGTTAGATAAATAAATAGGCATTTTATTAAACCATCCACAATGCTTGTTAACACTGGATCTGTTATATAAATGAGTCTTATTTGCCAACATAAGTTTGTGGATATTACTCGAGGTGAACTCAACATTACATAGTTGAATATTTGGCATCGATGGTTCATGAATACTATATGGGGTGGGTTCAATCTTATAAAGCTTGTCATTTAACATCGATTGTTCGTGAGTACCTTAGTCATATGGATACCTTGTTGCATAGCTTTGTTCTAGCCCTTCCTTATTCCAAAGTTGTGATGTATGAGTTTTGGGGAGTGTTAAGAGATAAATATTCCAAGGGGATAGCACAACTGATGTTATTTTAGTAGGTTTTTTGTTTAGACATCCAAAGTTCTATTTTTAGCAGCGTGTTTTTTTAGGATTTGACGTTTTTGGAGACCTAGTATGGCATGTAACATCTCAACCAAATTTCATCCCATTTCAAGAAGTTTGGTTTCTGGCCAAATCTGTAGGGTCTAGAACATCCTAGGAGGTTCTATGTGGACCCTATTTATTCATGAAGTGGTGTAT
This sequence comes from Picea engelmannii, assembly GCA_009831015.1. Classification (NCBI taxonomy): domain Eukaryota; kingdom Viridiplantae; phylum Streptophyta; class Pinopsida; order Pinales; family Pinaceae; genus Picea; species Picea engelmannii. The sequence goes on from ML796982.1 coordinate 26,483, forward strand.
GTTATCGCTCAAACTCTCACCTAGGAGGAAAATTCCTAACGTCGATGAGAGAGTCTAGAGGCATCATCAGGCAAGCCACCCATTATCACCATTGTGGCCTTGCCTCACACTTCAGACTAAGGAAATAAACTATCCTAGCTTAGGGGGAACCCCTTTAAGTCAACCAAGCTAGATTGTTGCATGGGAAGAGAGATTTCCTAACTTGGACTTACAAAGAAAACCTAACAATTTATACCAAACTCTCAAGGCTTGAAGATAAGAACAACATGCAAGTGGTTTATTAAATCAACTAGAATAAACAAGCTTCTAATGATGTATAGATTATGAGATGTGCTCATGTTATTGTTGTCTCGATCTTGGAAGATGTGTTTCAAAGGGTGTTGAAAGGGTTTGCTTGATTGATCCAAAGCTTATACAACATAAAATATGTGGTTTATCAGCTTTTATCTATAACAAATAAGTGATGAATCAACCAGGAGCAAGTTATGAACTTTAGACTATGAAGTTTATCCACATGAGACCATGAAATGCTTCAAAAAAATGCTTTTGATTGCTAGTCCATGATGTTCAAAGATTAACACACCTTGAAGTAGCAATGAAAGCAATCTGCAACCAGCGTTGGAGCATTTATAAATCAACTTATTTATGAACCATTTATTTCAAAATGATGTCCAAATTCATTCCAATGATCCCACTATTTGTGTAGTTCAAAAAGAGATTTTCCTTTAACCCAAAATCATTTAACCCAGATCTAAGCATGATAGTTAGTATAACAAACACTCGTCATGTTCCACAGAGTCTCATGGGAGATAACTTATGTCACTATTGTGTTAATGTTCTAGAAAAGCATGATCATCCAATTTGTAAATGTGATTGTAGTATTAAGCAAGAAATTATGACATGTAAATATGTCTTCCAATTGTTGGTTCCACAATACACTTATCATTTAAATTGTCAACCTAGGGTTCAATTTAGTCTTATGAGGCTCTTACAATGCCACAAAAGAAAACATTATTAACTTAACTCATGCATTCTATGATGAGTTTAATGCACAATATCCTGAGCAAGGGATATCAAAGGAGTAGTCGATGTTTCCCTAGAGTTTCATTCAACTTGGTATTGTTCCTATAATGATCCTATAGAAAAAATCTTAATTCCTCGAGTGCCTCCCTAGCAATGACGTCAAAATGACGTGTAAATATGTCTTCCAATTGTTGGTTCCACAATACACTTATCATTTAAATTGTCAACCTGGGGTTCAACATAGTCTTATGAGGCTCTCGGTGCAATATACACAGAGGTAGGACTTTTACCATTATTATGCAATCTATTCTACTACAATCATAAACCTTGGCAATTCCATTTTTCATGCTTATGATTGTAGTATATTAGATTTCATAATAATGGTAAAAGTCGTACTTCTGTGTATATTGCACCGAGAGCCTCGTAAGACTAAACTGAACCCGGGGTTCACAATTTAAATGATAAGTGTATTGTGGAACCAACAATTGGAAGACATATGTACACCTCATCAAGTACCTCAGCCTTTGATGCCAAGAATTATTATGTCAAATTAATCTTAATGGTTCCATGCAAACACTTCTTGAATCAATCATCAAATAATGATACTTTTCAGCCATCAAATAGTGAATAACAACATTGTAACATAGATTTGTTTATAAATTTTTTGCAAGTCATTCAAGGGTTAGATGCTTCAATCCATCATTTAATAGCATTTAGATTATAAATAGTGTGACATTGCAATGTGGAGCGTGCCAAGGTGTGCTCAAATCAAATTTCAATCTTTGTCATGTAATTATCGTAGATATCCAGAGAGAGAAATAGATCAAACTCAAACCTTTTATTAGTCTTAAACCCTCAAATAAACCTTGAATTGTTGGCATATTATAGTGGTTATTTAGTAAACTTTAGCATCGTTTGAGTGAGAGCAATCAAATGAAAACTCACGAAATATGTGCCAAAGATAGTCCTTTCAAATCCCTCAACCAATAAACAAATTTTGAGTTAATTTAAAGTAGATCATTCAAGGTTTTAACGCAACGATTCAATACATAAGGTAGTTTAGATGATAAAATTTGCAAGATGCTTCAAGAAAATGAGGCTCTTGTGTATCAAGTTTATTGTTAAACCCTTTGATGATCACTAGTAGTTATTTGAAGGAAGAAAATAATTAAACCAAGGGATCTGTTAACATTTCAAAGCATAATAGATCGTTCATTATGTTTGTTAAGATCCATCCTCTATTTCAATAGATCTGTAGTAATCTGAAACATTCCTCAAACCAAATCAGCCCTTACAACTTTAGCAAAGTCAATACATAAAATATGAAACCCCCAATCGTACAACTTGCTAAGGTGTCGATTTTATTCAAAGTGAGAGTTATGTGCTAGATCTATTTAAACTTTGTAAAAAGACAAAGAACTTTTAGATCTAAGCAAGTTCCTCTTGGATGATAATTTTAAAAGAGAACTAGAGAAAAAATGGCAAATCAATGCAAGATGAATCATGAAGTAGAAAAAATTTGCTGATAAAGATCAAGTCTACCATTAGATTTGAAAACCCTAATAGACTAAGACTTGAAAATAAAATTGCAATCTAGATCTAAATCTATACAATAAAACCTTAGATTTCTTTGTAAACAAAATTAAAATGGAAAAAATGAAGGAGATGGCTAGAAAATCCAAGTAAGACCTAGTGCTTACCCTTGGGCTATAGAGTCTAAACTACTTAAGTAGTTTCCCTTTTACCTTTGGTGTTTTAAGTCCCCAAACATCTTGGAAGATTGTTTGGTGAGCATTAAACTAAGCAATTTGAACTATGCAAGAATCATATCGAGGTTAATCCTAAAGAACTAATCCTAAGTATTATAATCTTTAACTTTTAAACTAAACCTAGGGTAAGGAGGTAAAACCCTATGATGTTCACCTCCAATACAATAGAAGTAGCTTAGAAATTTACAAAGAAATGAAATAGACAATGAATTATACCTCACTTGCATTGTTTTCTTTGCAATAGCTCCTTCCTTAATGAATACTTGTAGTATCAAACCCTCCGATAATCCCTTTAAAACACTTACTCAAAAAAATAGAAAAGATCTCACATCAAAAATGAGAAAATAGGTCTTCCAATTGATTTCCAACCATTGCAAAGGAGAGAGGAGCCCTCTTTATATAGATTAGGCACCTCACAAAGTCATGAGTAGAAAACCATGTGTTAGTACAATACCATGTTCCAATACAATGTGCTCAAGCAAAACCATGAGTTAAAACAAGAGGCACTCTCAATACCATGGTCTAAAACCATTTTGAGCATGTTATCGCTCAAACTAGCAATCCTTGGGGGGGTGTTATGGGGATAGAACAATACAGTAAATGCACCATTGTCACCTTAGCATGATCCCCCCTTCACTTTAGGCCATCTCCTAGAGATCAAGGGGGGTATTCCAATCCTTCCAACTACACACCTCAATATGTGTTATATAAACCAATGTCTTAGTAACCAAATGCCTTAAGAGTATCCAACCAAGGGTTAGGGAAATAAAGATACAATATAAATGGGGTTAGGAGTTAATTATAAGATTGTTTAGATCTTAAATAAATATTCTACAACAGAAAATGCAAAACAACATTATGATTTCACCCTTTAAATGAAGAAACAAATATATGTTATCGCACGAGAGTGAGATATTGTTGCATAAACTAAGAACCAATGATATAAATGAGTTATATATTGATTGTATGTTGTAAAATGGACTATATTGTTGCTATCAAAATATTTCAGAATCTAATTTGCGATAAAACAAAATGTAGAAATTGCATATTTTGGGTGCGGAAAAGTGCCCCAAGAGTGTCTAAAAGCACTTAGAATGATGAATATTGGGTACTTCAGTTAGGAAAATGAATAAACCTTGCAAAAAGGATCCATAAATGATAAATTGAAAGTGCAAATGAAAATATCCAAACAATTATTTCAAACTTGCAAAAAATGGTGGTGAATCCCCCTAGGGTTTCACCAAAAATATCCAAAATGAAATATAACAACAATGAAACATTTAGGAGATGAATTTCACCATTATAATGTGATATATAAACTTAATAAACAATTACAAAGTAAAATATGAACTAGGGTAGGGTTAGATTTCACCTTTTTAGGTTAAACCCTAGTTCTAGGGTTTCACCAATTCTGATTTTTATTGTTGTAGTTAATTTGTAGAATTGATAAACACATTAAATGAGCCACAAGAATGTTAAATAAGACAATGAAACACAATCCAATAGGGTTGATTTTCCTTCTAGGGTTAAAAATCAACAATTTAGCACAAACACTTGGATAAAGATGTCTAGAAAATAAAATAAAATCTTTATCTTTACTATAGACAATGAAATAAATGTTTTTGATGGTTTATATCTTAAAAAAATAAAAAATTATGTTTTACAAGACAAAAGAACATACTTGAAATTTTAGGGTTTTGTTGGTGAATGTTGGGAGTTACGACTTGGCCTTATCTCCATCAGGGCTTATGGGGTCAAGAAGTATGCCTCTCTAAAAATCGGTTATCCACGTTTATAGATTAGAACTATAGACTAGGGGAAAAAATCTAGTAGTCTCTTTGATAATCAAGACAAACCATGAAAACCAAGGCCCTACAAGAAGGGTTTTCCCAAGGGAATAACCTTCACCAACAAGATCAACAAAAGACTTGAAAATAATACTTAAAACCATTTCCAACGAGTATAGAACTAATCAATACAAGATATAAGCACTTACCAAATCATTTTAGGGAAGAAGGAAGAGATACAAACTCTAGACGTCCTCCCTCCAAGTAGTTGATAACTCCTCAATGGATCAATCATGCTAGTTTGTGTAGGGTCTTTAGAATTCACAATAGTCTTTGAGAAAAATATGCCAAGAAAAATAACCGAGAAAGATAGAACTCCAAGAATTGACACCAAGTAAAGATTTTCTATTAAATGGCTCCAATAACGATCTCCAACAATTCACAAACAAAATGAGTGAGAGGAGTGCCTATATTTATAGATGAGGCTCTCAACTTCTCTCCACACTGTATTCCCTAAAATCAATCTAAGGAATAAAATAAAATGACTTTTTATCCACACAAATCAGAGACTAAGTCAAAAAGTACAATTAAATGATGCTTTACATGTTTAAAACCCTCATAAAGGGCACAGCTTCAACAAAAAAAATTCCAAAAATAATTAAATAATGTCTATAAATCCTTGAAATATGTCTCCAAAGCTTGATCATGTCCACACCTAATCCCAAGGCACCTCCATGTTGCATGGGAGTGACCCTCCAAGTCAAAAAATGGGTCATAAGACCCCAACAACAAGAATAATGTCAAACTTCTAAGAGGGCCAGTTTGGCCTTTTAGGTACAATTTTCCACTTGAAGAGACTTGATGAGGGATTAAAATATGGCAAGGAACACTCAAACTCCAATGCCCACTCAAATAAGAGGGGACAACCTCACTCCAAGCCAAAATAAAACCCCAAAAGTGGATGACTTATCCAATTTGTTCAACAAGCCATCAAAAGATAATCATAAAGTGCATCCACATCAAAAGGGAAAGTGCCAAGTGATGTCCATCAAATGCCAAGTCACATAAGTGACCTCCACATCATCAAATTAGGCTCCAAAAAGCCCCAATGTCCTCATGAAGTGCCCCCAAATGAATTTGGCCCTCCTTTATAGAGTAAATTGTATTAAAAAGGTGCCAAAGGAGGGAAATGTCCTGGATTTTAACACACAACGAGTGTAGAGGATGTATATGTGGATGAAAGTATCTCATCTGTGCTTCAGAGAGGGTGACCAATGCCTCAAAATATGTGCAATTGAATAATCATGTGCATAAATTTTTTCGATACATATCAAAGAGAGCATTCATGTGGGTAAGGTGTGCTAAACCATGGATGTGGAAACCCTTACAAAGCACAATCACCTTTTTCATAGCAAGAAAAATAAGTGAATAGTTAAGGGCCCATGACATAAATGTCTGACATCATAGGGAGTTACCACCTCCAAAGGGGTAGTCATTCAGAGAAATAAAACCAAGCACCTTGACAATGGGGACTAAAAGGACATGCCATGACCGTCCACTTGAGGGGATCTGGGTAACCTCTAACCAACACTTGTACATCAAAAGCATCCCATCATGGCGACATATAAAGAATTCATCGCACTTTGGGCACATCGGAGTGGTCACATCTTGTGAAAAAATATAGGATACACTATAGAGAATCTGGGGTGTAACAGATGGCTCCAACTTGGGGACATGTGCTCATATCGAGAATGCATGAGAACTCCGGAATCTTCAAAAAACCTGTAGACTTGAAACTTTCTCACAAAATGGATATTAAATGCAAGGGAGGGGAAGACACAGGTGCCTTATCCTTCCTTGAGATAAAAATAAAACCAAGCATGAAATGAAATGAATGAAGTACCTAATGCCAACCTTTAGAGAATTTCATACAATGCAAACATCATTTCCTTCATTTAAAAATGAACAAAATGAAACACTCAATAAAATTGAAACACACAAGTTTATACAATGCTCAAGATAAAGAACTTATTCATCTTAATCTACTCTAACATAATAACAAAACATACCAAGTAAAATCATAAATCTAATGCAACAATTTAATGAGTTTATCAATACCTTGAAATTTATCTTTGTGCTTGGTGACAAACCAAAATAATGAAACGTCAAGGATCAAGTAAGAATATGATGACATCTCTTTTACCTTTCCTTGGTCACAATCTAAAGTACGACCATGATCATGTGCAGGATGAATGAAGGCATGCCAAGGTTTACATGTACTGTTTCAAGATTTTTCAATCCAGAGGTGGATAGGGCTTATGCAATCATCTTTCTTTTCATAGGCATAAGGTAAACCATCGCTACTACTCATTAACCCATCTATCAAGAGGGGCTCGGAAGGTGGCTCCAATAGATACCTACAAGAATATTGCTAGCCCTCCTTGTTATTCTCGATCATATATATGGATAAAGTATGAGAAAACCCATCACATCTAAAAAATATGTAAAACCATGACTCATGGTCGACTGCACCTATATGTGGAACTAAAAATTCTTGTAATAATCCCAAGGTTGAGCATGTTGATGTACACCTTCTTTAGACTTGAAGGTGGTCTTCTAGACATCAATTTTCTCAATTGGTACCTAGTTATAGCCTAACTTTGTATTAATATTACTAAAACACTTGGTGCCCTCAAGTTGATCAAGAAGATTGTCAACCTGAGGAATTAGATATCAATTCGAGTGTGATTTTTTTTCAGAGTTCTCTAATCAATAGAATCGTGATGTCCCATCCTTATTTTGAACCAACACAATAGGGCTCTTGCAAGTTGAGGAGGTATCAAACCAATTGAATGCTTGACCTAGTAGCACATAGTCACTCTTGCAAGTGAGTGAAGATATCTCAGTATTCTTCCATTATATTTTCCAATTGCTTATGTCATGTATAGATACCTTGTGCAAAGGTCATGGTGGTCATGGTGATCTTTTGTTCACCTTCTGATTGAATCATGAAGAGGATAAATCTCATGGCCTGAGAGATTACCTTCCTACACTACTTTGTTGAGAACTATGAGACTATAGTAGTCAGAACTACCTTCAGTACCCTATAGAGATAACCTCCCCAAGTAGCAATGACACTACAAGGCATGGACTTGTAAATAGCATGACACTTCCACATATAGGGTTGTCATAGAAAAACATTTCAAACTTCAACTTAGGAAACATCACATAGTACCTCATCTTTGAAGGGATTGATTTCATAGGCCAAGCAACATTACTGACTAATGTGGATGTCTGATCCCTAGCTCAACCAACTAATGGTGTATGGATGGGGGTGTGGTATTATCATCAACTTCAATCTCTTGATGACATTTGTCGAGATCATGTTCTTTTGGCTACTACTATCAACAATGAAATGTAACAAAATTCCCTTCACCCACATATGTGAGTGGAAGAGGCACTCACCTTCCTTAAGATCCACAGGATTCTTCGATTGTATCTTTGTGGTTATGATGGTAGCACTAGATTCTACGTCGATGATCCACTTTCCCTTATCTATCTTCCAATCAGAGTTCAAGCTAGAATTTGACTCCGAGGCTTTCAGCTTAACTAGCAATAACTTCTTTGAGAGACATCCGTCAATGTTGTCTTAGGAGATTCTATGGAACTCACACCACTTTTCATTCTCCTTCAACTTCTCATTACCCTTATTTGCATGTGTCTTGAATTGGTAGTTTTGAGGTTGTTTATCCTTTCTTTGTCCTTTATTCTATGAGTTAGGGCCACCTTTACCATGCTTTTGTTGTGGCAGACTTGCAAATCCAAACTCCCACTTATTCATTTTCTTGAATGTGTGCTTGATTTTGATAGCATATCAATGAGTGACTCCTAATGAGGAGATGTCCAAGAACTCCATCTATGTCTAGATGTACCTGTGTAGGCCATTGTGGTACTTCATAATCAAGTGTCACTTCAAGTCTCTAAAACCTTGCTCTGAGTGCACGATATGGAAGATATTGATGTACTCTAACACCATCTAATCTCTCTCTTAGCACAAAGTTGGCTATATTGTGCATTGGTCATCATACTTCCAACAAGGTAGAATTCCTCCTTGAGGGAATCAACAAAAGTTGCCCAAGTGGGTTCTATCCTAAATTTTGCAAACTTCTCTCCAACATGTCTCTCCAAGTAATTGTCCCACTAATCTTTGACATGGGGAAGGGACTTAAGGAGTGAGAAGGTGATCTTTTCATTGTCAGAAAAATATTAAACAAGTAATAACCCTCTAGCAGATTCAACCATTTCTCCAAAGCATATCCATCTATCTAACCTTTAAATAAAGGAATTTCAAATGTTAACTTATAATTTGAAGGGTGTTGCACCTCCAAAATGACTACTTGTTTAAAGCGTCTCTTCCGCCATTGGTAATGATCGAAGGATCTAGGAGAAATTGTTCATCATCTCATTCCTCTATCATGCAAGGGCTTCCTTGAGAAATAACTTGATATGATCTCCTACTCCATAATATCTCTTTTCTTCATCTATGAGAGGCCATTTGGACCAATGAGAGTGATCTTCCCCAAGTTCAATTATTTCAAGACCTAAATCCATGTACTCTAACCTCATTAGGGACATGCATGAAGAAACAACAAAGAGAAAATTGCTTTGATACCATTGATTCAAATTATGTAGAGAATGAAAAGAAGGTAGAAATATAAATGGAAAAACACAAATCTATTCTAGAGATCATAGTGGTACAGTCAAAACCCGAATTATATTAATGACTAAAATAGAAAAAGACTGTAAAATTCAAAGCGATACGAACCAGTTAGAATGGTGGTAACTCATCTTTGAAGAGAGATGTGTCAACCACACTCATTTGCAAGAAGAAATTACAAGAGGCCAAGACTACCTTTTTAACATGAAATATGAATCCCTAGGATGAAAAAACCCTAAAGATCCAAAACCTTGACCCTAGGAGATGATTTGGAAAAAAGAATTTGGGACCCAAGGAGGCTAGATGATACGTCAACTTCTTAGGGCTGCAAATTTTGCATAAAAACTTCATTTAGGGTGTTTTTTGGATCATTACAAATATTAATGCATGCCCTATGTGTTTATCAATCCATGAAATTGAAGATATCTTGCCTATGTCATCTACCAAAAACATAAGGGGAAGGCCCAGAAAATGTGAGAAAAGTTCGAGACCTGAAAAATATAGTAAAACTACTAAGATGTGGAACCATCGTGAGTTGTTGGAACAGATGGGTGACCACCAGTATCCATTTGGATCAACCATCCATTAATTGATCTTTCTCACCTCTCAATGTACTTACTTGTTTGACAAGGTTTTGGTTAAGATTGTGAATATTTTGTAAAGAACCAATCTGGTTCTTACAATGAATATCCATCATAAATGGAATAATTTTTTTTAATCCATACTGGATAAGAAATATATTGAATAAGAATGTATATAATGAGGTAGATTGATAGATTATGAATACAATGAAAGGACCCATATATATATATATATATATATATATATATATANACATATATATATATATATATATATATATATATATATATATATATATATATATATATATATATATATATATATATATATATATAAGGGGCACCATGATGACCATTGATGAAAGGTCACGACCTTTAGCTAACAATATTAATTATTATTATTATAATTTATATATGTTACATTTCCTTCCCCTTAAAAATGTTTTGTCCTCAAATCATAATTACTGAAAGGCTTCCCTTTAACTTTTGTTCTGGATCGCAATGTCTTCTCAAGATCTTTTGTGCTTGTAGCTGTGACACTCGATGAAACAAGATGATATGATTTATGAATTCTCAAGAAAAATTGTTGCATCGATTGTGAATTAGTCCATCCCAAATTGATCTTTATTGGAATTTTTTGTTGATCAATTGTTTTGATGGAACTTCTAATTTTCAACTTCCACACAAATTGTCGATATTGTCTCTCTTCTTTTTCAAATTTGCAGTCCGTCTATTTGTAAGAATAATATTGTTTATATTTTTTTTATCTTGTCATTTTCCATAACGACTCTTGTGATTTGGACGACGATAAGGCATCCTAATCTCTTGTGTATTTTCCTTGGAACCATCTTCTTTTGATGTTTGTAGTGATTTGTCAATATAAGCATTCTTCTGAATTTGAATACTGATTGACTCTGTATTGGTTCCTTTTTCTGATGTCGGAATTCGAATGTCTGATAATTTCTCTATTTGGTCAATCATCATTTCTTTGTCGATTAATGATGTTTTGTGATCTAACTCTTCTTGTAAAGACTTCTTATCATGTTTAAATTTTTTAATTTGTGTTAGTAAATCATGATTATGTTGTCGTAAACCTAAAAGTTCTTCCTTTTTTTCGGTTAATTTCTCTTTGAGACATTGATTTTCTTGTTTTGTTTTGATTTTCTTGTTCCTGATATTTACTAATAAATTTTGATTATGATTTTTTAATAGTTCGTTCAATTTATGCAATGAATTTTTTATTAGACTCTTTGAAATAAAGATTATCTTTCTTTGTTAACCCATTAAATTATTTATCCTTCTCAATTTTAAATTGTAATTTTTTATTACTCTATTACCTTCCAATTTTAATAAAAGTTATTAAACAACTTTAATATTTCCCATTATATTCCTGATTTAAACCTTCACAAGAAACTTCAGAAAATAATTTTATAATCCTTTGAAACTTTTTATTTTCTTAGATAATTATATGATCCACATTTTTTTATGTAATTTACTTGGCAACTTTATGAATGACCTTTTTTTTTCAATATAAATCTTTTTTATATATTTTTGACTTTTTAAAAACTTTGAATATTTCTTCCAAACCCTCGCTTTTGATTTAAAAATACCTTCACAACTTTTCTAAAACTTTTTTTTAAATACCTTCCTTTTTACTTTAAAAATAATCCTCTTAATAGTTTTAATTCTTATACTTTTTGTATATAAATAACCCACGATTATCTTATATAAATAACTAACAGTTATCTTAAAAAGTATTAAACTTTTTAATAATTTACTTAATCTTGTAAACAGAACTTCCTTAACAAAGGAACTTTCTAATTAACCTCTTTATAGCTCTCCCTAATTATTTTAAATGATATATATTATGGTTCTATTATGATTTCTCTCTTTCATATGAAATCGAGACTTTCGCCCTTTATAAGTACTAGTTAATATCAAAACTTTTCGCCCTTATAAATACTAGTTTGTTTCCAGTAATAGTCACATTTATATGGCCCATTGCTAATATTTTTTTATTTTTTTTGAACTAAACTCTTAGTTTGTAATCCACTCGAACTGGTGCGAATATAGCCACCAGTCGCGACTTCTAATTTGACAGGGCGGTACGGAACGACACAGCCTTTAATTATTTTTTAATCGATGGTTGTACTAACTGACATCAGTACGGAATGGTACAAATATGTACGGATTTTGCAAAGAGACCGTACAACAATTTACTCAATTCAATTAATTATCAATCGTGTGGTGTAATAAAATTCGATAAATTGCACGAATGGTACAACTCTTTATTTAATTCAATGTATCTTTCAAATAGTTGTACGGAAGGATTGTACAGCTGGTACGGATAGAAATTGACAGCACTGGGAGAATGTCTAGATGCACGAATTTCTCTTCTTCTATCTTGAATTGTAGCCTCTGCTTTGTTATTTAAAAAAAAACCATGAATCAATAGTTTCTTTGTGCTCTGTTTGAGTAGCCTCTGCTTTGTTATTTAAAAAAAAACCATGAATCAATAGTTTCTTTGTGCTCTGTTTGATGATTCACGGACAGTCATTTTTGTTTTCCTTTTTTCCGTTCTTGTTTTTTTCCCTGGTTTATTCAAACAGCAATATGACCTATATGCCCTGGTATTTCTTCCAATTTTTTGGTAGAAAAATAATTCTTAACTTCGAATGGCCAAATGCCAAGTTTTGGTCGAAGATTGAAGTTCCAAGAACATTGAAAATTTTAATATTCAAAGGTTTGTAGTGACATTGCCAAGGGAAACAAAATTTTAACCAAAAGTTTGATGGTCAAAGATCAAGATCAGAAACGAGGTTTCGATACCAATGTAAAGAACCAATCTCATTCTTACTACTAATATCCATCCTAAATAGAATAAATAAGTGTAATCCATACTACACAAGAAATATATTGAATAAGAATGTATATAAGGAAATAGATTGATAGATTATGAATATAATGAAAGGGCCCACATACATATATATATATATATATATATATATAAGGAAATAGATTGATAGATTATGAATATAATGAAAGGGCCCATATATATATATATATATATATATATATATATATATATATATATATATATATATATATATATATATATATATATATATATATATATATATATATAAACCTAAGGAGCACCTTGATGGTCATTGATGAAAGGTTAAGATATTTAGTTAACAATATTAATTATTAATACTATGATTATTCATTATGATTATTCATTATGACTATTGTTATTATATTTTATATATGTTACATATTTTGGATGGCTTGTTCTTTTCCCCTACTAAACATGAAGCTTTGAAAAAGTGTCTTGTTTATTTGTATTAATAGTTTGCAAAGAAGTGACATGTTCTCATAACTAAGTAATAGCCTCCTACTGATCAACATTAATATCCTACAATGAGAAAAATTTGTCTCAAAGTTTACCATTAGATTCTTGCAAGGAAACAATCATTTCAAAACGTTTTTGAATCTACAATTTACTTCTTCATCAAAATTAGCCATAATGAAGAAAAATAAGTTGCTCGGAATATGAATCGTTCTTAAGGAAAAAATTTCACAAAGAAACGAAGCCTAATTCGTTTGAAAACCTTATCAAGCAATTTCAAGTCCTTCAAAAGCAATCTAAACATACTCCAACTCGCAATGAACAAAACTGGAATTTGTGTCTCTAATATGAGCACAATGTGTGCAATCTAAGGAAACACTCCACTTTGAGCAAAATGTGTCCCATGATTCTAATCAAAGTGTAAGAGGGAAGGTCAGTTTTGAAACAACAACCAATAATCATCCATAACAATCAAAAACAAAATAAAGAGAAGATAATCAAGCATATTGATGGATATATGCATGCCAAAATAAAGGTCATGCTCATAGGTTGTGCTCAACCACTATTGTATCCTAAATAGTTTGGAGGGCCTTTGAATAGATTAAAAAGAAACACATGCTTAAAAGTAATGGTGATCTGCAAAAAAGAGCCCATGCCTAGGAAATATCTTGGAATCCATTATTCTCATGCTTGATCAATGATCAATCCCACGTCTAATCAAGAAACTCCCTTGAAGCTTTCTCAAACATAATTTCTTTGTTCATATGATATCAAGTTGCAACCAAAATAAATGTTCCCTCATGAAAAAAGTGAGTGCAAAGAACACTAGGCATTGATTATAAGTAAAATAACAAGGCAGGGAAAAACATTGTTGTGTAAAAGAATCATAAGGGAAGCTCTACTAAAACTTCATATGTAAAGAAGGGACGACCTTCAAACATACAACTTGGTCACATATTGAGTAGAACATAACTACGGATTTAAGATGACTTCTCAAAATTTTCACAAAAGTTGCATATGAAAAAATTGGCATGAGAAAGAGACTCGATCTGGTCCAAGAAACACTAACAACTTGAGTGGGCCCAATGGTTAAGAAAATGTGTTTCCTCCTAAGAGGTCACAAGTTTAAATCCAAAGGGGGGTATGGTATGTACACCTTTGTAGGCTTTAACACTCAAATTGTTTCATGAAGGGGGTCCCTTGTCCCACAAACAAGGGGATCTCATACACCAATTTCGTGCATGGCTCGATTGTGACATTGTTAACATGATAATACATGAAAAAAACATTATTCAATATTGCACATCACACAAAAGATAAACAATGGATGTATAGGGGTAAAACCTCCATAAAGTAAATATACATTCTCGAATTTCTCTTTTTAATTCATGATTGTTCGATGTAGGAATAGTTTAGAAGGACCCCAACTTATAGGATTTATGGGTAACAACATCAATTAATGGGATTGTTAATATTAGAACAAATATTTACTACTTAGGATGAATATCTTACATGATATACTAGTTGAAGATCTTGTTTTGTCTCTTTCACATTGTCATGTAGCTGGTAATGATAGCTTGATTCATAATGCTACATATAAACATACTAAGTCAAGATTATGAGATAATAAAATATTATCACTAACAATTATTGTCTACCAGAGGATAGCTCTTCACAAGCCCATGAATGAGTACCCTGGGGAAGGATAAACCTAGGAGAATGATCACTAAGTTGCATGTTCACATTGTATGGTTGGGTAGGACAAAGTTACTTGTACCTTGCCAAGTTGTTTGACATTGACTGACACAAAAAGTTGGTTGTCAAATAAGTTGTCAAGATTGGGTGAGAATTTCTTAATTCAACTATATGAGAATGAAATGGCAATATAGAAATCTCCACTCCATACAATTTCCCCTCTAATTGTACACCTCTTGTCTAGTGAGAGATGGGTGCCTTCCCAATTGCATAAAACATTACAGAGGAATTTTCCTAATTATCCAATTCTATCTTTCAAATTTTGATATCCTTGGGGAGTTATAAACACCCTCATAATCTAGACCTAGGGCCCTTCTAAATGTTGGTGTAAAATAAAGAAAGAAAATCTAGATTTTTTTTAGCATATTATGCAATTGATTTTAAAGTGGAGTTTAACAACATTGCATGTTCTCATGTTCTTTACACTTTCACAAAATTGATGCTAGTTAAAGGTCATAAACCAACAATAATTGAGAAACCTTTTGCTTAGTGTAGGTAGGCTTGTGTGCTAGTAAGTTTACATGAAACTCAATGCTTAGAAAGAAAAGTACCTTTTTTTTTCTTACTTTCTCTTTATTTTAATTCATTGTTTATGACATAAATGCAAAAAACAAGCAACTCCAATCAACAACAAACAATCGCAAGTGGGGGGGATGCTACTAAAAGTGAAAAAGTGAAAAGAGGGTACTTGAAAACTTAAAATGATTTCTTTCATAATGGATATTTTTCACTTAAAAAGACTTGAGAACAGATAACAGTTAATAGTTAAGGGATGTTACCCTGAATGCGAGAAATCCCTTGAAAAAAGTTTACTAGCTTTATTTTTTCAGTGTAAATAAAGAACCACACACTTTTTAAGTAGATAAGTGATCCAGAAGGATCTAAAAGGCCAAAGATTTGAAGTCCTCAAATCTTAGAGAAAAAAACACCAAGTCGAAGAGCTCGTCGAGAGATTTCCAACAGTGCAAACGACACCTCAAACGGAGTATGGATGAAAAATTTATGGCCAGTCAAAGTTTCAATCAACCTAGCCAAAGTCAACAGGGTGATGCCAACATAGTATAAGGTGACGTCAACAGCTGAATGTGCAGTGTTGATGTCAGCATGATGACATGTCAGCGTGAGAGGCTGCCATGTGTCATGTTGATTTGGCATTTTTGGACCCCCCTTCGGTCAGTAAAAAGGTTCCACGTGGCAGTACGACAACCTACATGGCGCCAACGTTAGTAGATGACTGGGCAAACAGATTGTGCACATGCGACATTCGACTAGATAGATAAATGGACAACATGAAGCCAATCCGAAAGCGCCATGTGGCCCAATCACAGGGTGCAACATGGCACCCCATGAATGCGCAATGAGGGCTAGGGAACAAAAATTCAAAATTAAAAAGGGGGTCGGCCACCGGATGGTCGATGGACAACCAAGCAACGACCGAAATCCCAACATCGCTGGAGTTGAAAACCATATAACAAATGGTGTATAAATGTGGCAGGTTGTTTCATTCAATATAGTAATTAAAATATGTTATAACTAATACCCAAAGTGGGGGATCCTGTGGGTTTGACCCCGGGTCTCCCCTCCCATAATACATCCACTTACCAACAAACCACGAGGGGAGAATTTTTTAAGTCCGCCCCCAAAATTATTATTAAACCCACTCATTTGCTATTGTCAGAGGAGGTTGCCCCCATCCATATGGGCACAATTTTTTATGCAGGGGGCACAATTATTGCAGGGAGTCAGAGTATTGTGGACACAAATTTCGAGGCAGAGAGCCCAGGAGGGACCTGGGAGTGACAGTGACATAATTTGATGAATTGACAGTCATTTTTTCACAATTTCTCGCCACAAATACAGTGGTGCAATCAGAATTTTGATCCAAGCAGCAGATTTTCAAGGCATTTCCATATTTGAGGTATTTCCATGTGTTTATACCAATTTTTGTTGAGATAATATAAAGGCATCTCCACTTAAAAGTGGGCCCGAAGACGTAGTCCATTGTTGGGACAAAATTTGTTATCAAGTCTTGTGCCATTATTCTTCTTGTTATTTCTCCATGTGTATGATTTCTTCATTTATGTTGCACATAATATTTGTTTATGCTCTTTAATGCAATTCATGTTATAGTCATCAAATAAAAGATCTCAGATCATGTTGGTATCAAAGTTGTTTTCTTTGACTTGAATTACAAGTTTGAATGCTTACTAGGGCCAAGCTCAAAGGGGGTGAAGGAAAACTTGAGACTTTCAACTCATATATTGGACGTGCAACTCGAATAAAGAAAATTGAGGATGAATAACTTCGTATAGAGTATGCAAAGAATTTTCACAAGGCTTTCTACCGGATGTCAGACATGGTAGAAAATTGTTTCCATATTATGAAAAGAGAGTGGAAAAGAATGAAAACAAGAAGAAAGCCAGAGTAGAGGATGATGTTACAGAGGACCAAGGAATTGTAGGAGACCCTCATGAGCCTCCATCTTCATATTCAAGTTCAAGCTCTTCTTCTTCCTCTCATTCTCATCATTCTAATTTTCATCAAAATGCTTCTAAAAAGCCATTATTGAAATTAGATGTCAAATTTAATTTTCCCATATTTAATGGATAAGTTAATGCATATAAGTTAAACAATTGGATTAGAAAGATCGAGGTTTATTGTTGGGTACACCAGATCGAAGAGGAAGAGGTGAAGACCCAATTGGCTTCTCTTCGGTTGGAAGGAAGAACCCTTGTATGGTGGGAAAGTAAACTTCAGAAAGGTAGCAAGCATAATGGTAAATTCCTTTCTTCATGGTCTAAATTTACTTCTGCATTGAAAAATAAATTTTATCCATTGGGTCATGTACAAAAATCCATGATGGAATGGAAAAATTTGAGACAGGGTAAAGGTCAGAATGTTCAAAGTTTCACAAAAGAGTTTAGGAAAAAGGCACTTGCATTGAATGTTCCTTTAGACTCTCCATAGACTTTCATGAAATATATTGGTGCACTTCACAACTACATTCGTCACACATTGTTGTTGTTTAATCCTACTAATCTAGATGAAGTGTGTGTGAAATAAACTCATCTTGAAAGTAGGGGAAAGAATGTACAGGAATATCACATAAGGAATCCTTCCAAGTTCCAAAACAATAAGTTCAAAGTAAAAGAAAGGGGAAAAAGACAACCACAACAAAGAAAGAGGAAGGAAAATTCTCTCGCACTCATTGCAAAAAACATGGGCATGATGATCAACATTGTAGGAAACTACATCCAGAGTTAAGTCCAAATAAATTTGGTGGCAAAGGGAAGCCAAAAAATATTGCTACAATGCAACAAGACCTAGGTTTCGATTCATGTGATGAAATGAAAATCATAGCATTTGGAGTACAAGGTAAAGTTTCCTCTCATGCTAGCTCAAGTTCTACAATTCCATCTCCTGAAATTGAGAAGAAGAGAAGTGAACTTTTTCACACCATAGTAGTATCCAAACATACTAAAGTGGATACTTTGTTTGATCTGGGTTCTCAAGTTAATTTGATATCTGAAGTGATTGTTAAAAAGTTGAGCTTAGAGACAATACCTCATCCAAAAACTTAACCTCTTGGTTGGGTGTGTGACGATGCAAAACTTCAAGTTACCAGGCAATGTATATTGAAATTTGTTATTGCTTCAAAGTTGGTAGATGAGGTTGAACTTGATGTGGTCTTGCTTGATATATGTGGAATTATCTTGGGAATTCCCTATTTGTATGATAGGAATGCTATTTTCTTTTGACATGAGAACAAATACCCTCGCACAAAAGGTGGTGTGGAATACGTTGTTAGAGCTCACAGTATGAAGAAATTAACTCTTGTTAGTGCATGACAGATAAAGAGAGCCATCAATACTAGCAACAAATTTGTGCTCATGGTGTTGAAAGAAAACGATCCTGATAAATACAATTCTTTTGATGATTGTGATCCTTCTTATAAACATGAAATGATTGATGTTATTTCTAACTATGATGAATTTTTTCAGGAACCAAAAAGATTGCCTCCCAAAAGGGAGATTCAACCTGAAATATAGTTGCACCAAGATGTTCCCTTACCAAACATTGGAATGTATAGGATGTATGTGCTAAAAAATGAGGAGATCAAGAAGCAGGTGCATGACTTGCTTGAAAGAGGGGTCATCATACCAATCTCTTCTCCTTGTGGCTCTATGATAGTATTGGTGCCAAAGAAAGATGACACATGGAGGATGTGCGTGGATTTTTGTGCACTAAACAAAATCACGGTGAAGAATCGTTACCCCATGCCTCGTATAGATGACTTGTTGGATCAACTAAAGAATGTAGTGTACTTCACTAAGTTGTATTTGAGGAGCCACTACCACCAGGTCAGAATCCCAGAAGGCAACGTGTGGAAGATTGCCTTAAAAAAAACACAAGGTCTATTTGAATGGATGGTAATGTCATTTGGGATTTGTAATGCCCCAACAACATTCATGCGTGTTATGAATGATGTTTTTAGGCCTTTCATAGATGACTTTGTGATTGTATACTTATATGGCATTCTTGTATTCAATAGGACTTGGGATGAACATATAATGCATGTAAAGCAAGTATTGGATGTCCTTATAAGGGAAAATTTGTATGTAAAATTGTCAAAGTGTGAATTTGGCAAAACCTCATTGATTTACTTGGGTCATATTGTAGGGGGTGGTCAACTAAAGATAGATCCCTCCAAATTTGAAGCCATTGTAAATTGGCCTAAGCCAACATCAGTTACAGAAGTTAGAATCTTTTTAGGGGCAGTCCAATAATGCAGAAATTTCATTTATAACTTCTCCTATATTGCATCTCCTTTGCATGCCTTAACGAATGTGAAACATGTATTCCAGTGGGGAGGTAGACATCAAAAATCCTTTGAAACTTTGAAGGAGAAGATCAACATTGCACCAGTGCTAGCTCTACCTGACCTACATCAACTGTTCGAGATTGAGATCGATGCTAGTGCATATGCCATGGGAGAAGTCTTGATGCAACATTGTAAGCCCATTTGCTTTCATTCAGAAACTTTTTCTAAGGTTGTTTGTAATTATCCTACATATGACAAAGAACTGTATGCATTGGTACAAAGCATGAATAAATGGAAATACTACTTGATGGGGAAGGAAATGATCATACACAATGATCACCAACCCTTAAAGTACCTCTAGTCCCAAACCAAGATTCAACAATCAAGGCACTAAATGTGGATGGGATTCTTGCAACAATTCCATCTAGTTATCAGATACAAGAAAGGCATAAACAACAAAGTTGTGGATATGCTTTCTCAGCCTCCTATTTTTGCATCTATTGTTTTGAAAAATGCTTCCTTAGCTCATGTCATTTATGTTGAACAGTATGTTAATGCTGAAGATTTCAAAGATGTATATGAGAGGCTAACCCATGGTTCATAGATGGATAATTTTCATTTGCAGGATAAACTACTCTACCATATGGGCAAACTTTGTATTCCTACAAATTAAAGAGTGCATGTAATCAGAGAAGCTCACACTTCTCCAATATCTGGGCATTTTGGGGTAGGAAAGACTTTAGCACACTTGCAGAGGTTTTTTTATTGACCTAGAATGAAAGAAATTATAGCCAAATATAAATATGAGTGTATGTTGTGCTCAACTTGTAAGCCCACTAATAGAAAATTTGGGTTGTACACACCACTTCTTGTTCCTTCTCATCCTTGGGAGAGCATCTCAATGGATTTTGTAGGGGGGTTACTTATGTCTAAAAAGGGTCATGACTACTTGTATGTGGTAGTGGATATGTTTAACATGATGTGTTTCTTGATGCCATGTAAAAAGCATGTCATAGTTGAGCAAGCTACTCGATTATTATTCCAACATGTATGGGTTCATTTTGGGTTTCCCACATCCATTATCTCTGATCGAGATTCTTTATTTTTAGGGGAACTTTGGACAAGTTTATGATAGCTCATGGACACTAAGTTGAAAAGGAGTATTTCTTTCCATCCACAGACGAACATAGGTGGTCAACATAATTGTGGTTCATTTGCTTCAATTTTACTGCAACAAACACCCTACACTTTGGGATGAGCAGTTGCATTATGTCCAACATGCATACAACCAAGCCTTGCACTCTTCCACCCACTATTCACCATTTGAGACATGTTTTGGGTATCTACCTAAGACTCCCTTAGACTTGAAATTTGGGAAAGATATCGACTCAAAATAACAATGAGATGAAGAAAAATCCCACAAGTTCATCCAGAGGATTCAACAGGTACACCAGACAGTCTAGGAATAGTTGGAAAAGAGCCAAGCTCGGTATAAGGCGAGTAATGATAATCATAGGGTATATCATCAATTTAAAGAAGGTGATCACGTATGGCTTCACATCAACAAATATAGGTTGAAGGGTGAAGGAAAGAAGCTCAAGCCCATCTAATATGGACCCTTCACCATCTTAGAGAAGATTGGCACAAATGCTTTCCGCCTAGATCTACCACCATACATGCAGATATACTTAGTTGTGAATGTAGAGATCATGAAACTTTATGAGCCTCCAATGATAATGGATGAAAGGGAGAGTGTTTCAATACCTTTAGTGGACGAGTATGCTCCTGAGCACCTAGATGAGTTAAATAAATATATCATCTTGGACAAAAGGATAAGGACTTCACACATGGGTGATGTTGAATATCTTCGAATGGGCCTTAATGGCACACATCCAAGAAAGGCACGGTGGATCGACAAGGGGAAAGTGAGGGAGCAATTCCCTCACTTATCTTTTGATTGATAAGGATTTTGGTGGTCCAAAAGATTCTTAGTGGGGAGGAATGATCTAGGAGGATCTAAAAGGCCAAAAATTTGAAGTCCTCAAATCTCAATGAAAATGGAACCAAGTCGAAGAGCTCGTCGAGATATTTCCAATGACACAAGTGACACTTCAAACAGATTATGAATGACAAAGTTATGGCCAGTCAAAGTTTCAGTCAACCTAGTCAAAGTCAAGAGAGTGACGTCAACATAGAATAGGGAAACATCAATAGTTGATTGTGCAATGATGACATCAACATGATGATGTGTCAGAAAGGTTACCACATGTCATGTTTGACATTTTTGGACCCCCCTTTGGCCAGTAAAAAGGTGCCATGTGGAATCATACAGATGCCACATAGAAGTACAACAACCTATGTGGCGTCAATGTTAGCAAATGATTAGGAAGACAGGTGGCGCACACACGACAGTCGACTGGACAGATGATTGGGAAACAGGTAGCCAATTCGGAGGTGCAACGTGGCCCAACCACAGGGTGCCACGTGGCATCTCGTGGATGACCAATGAGGGCTAGGGAAAACAAATTCAAAATTAAAAAGGGGGTCGGCCACCGGACCGATCGACGACCAACCAAGCAACGAATGAAATCAAAACATGGAGGGATTTGAAAACCATATAACAAATGGTGTATAAATGTGGTAGGTTGTTTCATTCAATATAGTTTTGAAACTATAATTAAAAAAATGTTGTAACTAGTACCCAAAGAGAGGGAGCCCACAGGTTTGACCCCAAGTCTCCCCTCCCATAATACATCCACTTGCGAACAAACCACGAGGGGGGACTTTGTCAAGTCTGCCCCCAAAATTATTATTAAACCCACTTATTTGCTATCGTTGGAGGATTTCATGCCCATATGTACGAGCACAAATTTTTATGCAAGGGGCGCAATTATTGGAGGGAGTCAGACTATTGTGGGCACAAATTTTGAGGCAAAGAGCCTAGGAGGGGCCTAGGAGTGACACTGACAAAATTTGACGAATTGACAGTCATTTTTGCACGATTTCTTGCCATGAATCCATTGGTGCAATCGTAATTTTGATCTAAGCAGCGGATTTTCAGGGCATTTCCATATCTGAGGTATTTCCATGTATTTATGCCAATTTTTGTTGAGATAATATAAAGGCCTCTCCACTTAGAAGTGGGCCTGGAGACATAATCCATTGTTGGGATGAACTCCGTTATAAAGTCATGTGCCATTGTTCTTCTTATTATTTCTACATGTGTATGATTTCTTCATTTATGTTGCACATAGGCTTTGTTTATGCTCTTTAATGCAATTCATGTTATAGTCATCAAATAAAAGATCATGGATCAATAAGAGTGTGATCGTGCCTAGAAACTTAGAATAGAAATGCAATCCCATGAAAAAATAAAAAATAGAGGGAAAAGACAACAATAGGTAAGTGGCATGTCACTAACCTTCAAACAAATACAAGCTACAGGTAAAAAACCAGAAAACCTCTAAGGAACCCAAACCAAATAACTAAGGATGACTTTTAAACATGATTAAAAGTTCATCCCTAATATGTTTATGTTGAGGCCTCAGAAAGCCCCTTAAAATATTAGGGACACCCCCCCCTTCTACTTTTAGGCAAGCTTCACCAATGAATTTTGCTCCCTCTTTGCTTTTTTGTATGTTTCTTGACTAGTCGCATCTAGGACCCATACTTCTATTAAAAAATGCTTTTAAGCATAAAAATGGGTGCCTGGTCAAAGTGTCAATTTTTCCATTGGAAGGGTCTACCTAGAGGTTTTCAAGATCTTAAATCTAATGAAATTGAGGGAATTGGATTTCAACACCCATGGGTAGGTAAACCCACTTTAATGATTTCCCATCGATGAGATTAATTGAACTTAAGGGATTATGAAATTTGGGTTCTAAATGTTAAAAAAAGGAGTTCAACCATTTGTCGGAAATATTTTGAGTGTACTAAGTAGTGAAATCCATGGTTTCTCAATATGATAAGCACTTAAAAAGTTGTCCCTCCAATTCCAAAAAGGCCCATGTGTTTTCATGAATGTCCCCTTTAATTAAATTTTTAATGCTCTTGGCCTATTTTGAGCAAATTTTTGAGGTCTATGGAGTTAGGATGGGTTTATAATGTTGATAAAAATATGTATAGCATGTTTTGTGGCTTGTCTCTAAGAAATGAATACCTAAACTTCTAGAATCTACCAGGCTTCTTGGGGTTGTCAATGGCCTGACAAATCCATGAATCACTTGGTTTGTCTTTTGTTATGATTCTTTAAGCCTAGATAAGTGTTAGTTAGATCAAGGCATTGAAATTTGTTGGTTTTAGGCTACTATGTCAAGTTATTTCACTATTAACACTTTTTTTCTTCTTACCCACCCATGTATCACTCACCTCAAGAGCTTGATGGGATCCTAAAGAAATATTTTAAGCATAAGACTTCTAGGTGGCAAGGTTTTGCCAATACAAAGTTGATTTATGGAGTTTAAACAAGAAAATTAAAGCCTCATCATTCACTTGGGCAACTAAACAATCATTCCAACCAAACAATAGAATAAAATGGGTGAAATAGTAATTAAAGAGAAATTTAAAATGGTTTTAAAAATAATTTTATGAAGAAAAATTGCAAGGGAACGCGAGATATATAAGAATTTATATATTCAATATTCATTTATTTATCGTTTGATGTCCAAATAAGTTTACACTAACGTGCATAAATACAAAAGAATAAATATAGTCACGTCTTTAGACAATGGACGTGACTTAACATTGACGGTATAATTAGTACAAACAATCATTAACTGTAATATACAATAAGGTATATTACAAGTCATCCCTTCCTAAAAATATTCTTCCTCAAAGCATGGGTAAAGGAGGATGCTTAGATATAAACTGCTCATTTTTTTCATTTTAGACTTGGATGTTTGCTCCTCTAACCGTGCAATTCTCAAGCTCAAGTTATTAATCAACTTATTCTACGATTCGGTTTTCTTGCGTATATCAACCACCGTTTTCTGGTGGTCCACCATTTTAAACTTGGCATAGCTCCTTGCCATATTTTCTTTTGTTGCTTTTGATGATTTCTTGAAGGGTTGGTTATTTTGTCACGTGGATGCTTCATGATTCTACAAAAATGGTTACAGTCCCGAGATATCACGATAATCCATTTTTTTTTCTCCTCAGCTTCTAAAGCATTAGAAGTAGCTTGGTTTATCTCCTCCACAATGAACTTAGATAATGTGTTAGGTACCATATCTATTATAATAAGCAAAAAACATAAATACTGCAAAAAATACTAGTGGAATAAAAAAATGTAGAGAACCACAATACCAAAAGTGATACCTTTATTGATAGAAAGAAATGTTCACTTGCCTGTTTGAGGGGGAAACCTCTAGTAGAGCAACGCTCTATTACAATAATTCTCAAGACAAATCCTTCCCATGCCTTCTACTTATATTTATACTAAATCTATCTTCAAAAGAAAAATTTGGAGGAAGATCTTTCTAGAAGTGGAAGCTTCTATTAAGTATTCTTACATTAGACTTGTTCACATTATTAACTAGGCCTTATTTATTAATATTGGCCTTTATTACATGGAACATATATTATTCTACCTACATGAGGGGTTATGGAGGTTAGATCCCTAACATGCCCTCACCCTTGAAAATGAGATTTTTCTTCGAGGCTTGAGATGATGAAATTGTTGTAGAATAGTAGTCAAATCCTAGGTGGCATCTTCTAGTGGAGTATCCTTCCATTGAACTAAAACTTCCTTGATGGTGCACTGACGGAGACGACACTCGCGCTAGTCCAATACTACTTGTGGCTGCAACCAAATGGAACCTTCTTCATCCAACTCAGGTAGACTGGCTTGGGTCTGGCATTTAGTTCCAATCACTTTCTTCAGGCACGAGACATGAAAAATGGGATGTAGCTTAGAGATATTGGGAAAATCTAACAAGTAGGCCACTATCCCCACTCATTTGAGAATAGTGTAAGTACCATAAAATTTGTGAGTGATTTTCTGATAGTGCTAGGCTTTGAGGAAATTTTTATTTTACGGTTGTAGACAAAGAAACACCTGGTCCCTTTCAGCAAATTGATGTTCAGAACAACCTTAATCTGCCTATTGCTTCATGTGGTTCTGAGCTTGTTGGCCCTCGACCAATTTTTGAGGAAACATTGGTTAGGTTTGACCACCTTTTTGGACTTCGACAGGTTGGTCGAAGATGGAGCACCTAGGCAGAACTGAGATCGCGAGATCTCACTTGATTTGTGGACCTGGCAAGGGGTTCATTAGGGTTTTGTATTAGGGTTTATGGGATGTCGGCCCATGGGTTTACCCATGATTAGACCTTTTTGTAAATGTAAAAGTATAAATAAGTAAGAATGTAATGTAGAAAGGAGTCGATAGCTTGCAAGGCTAAGTGCAAGTAGTTTTGGGTTGCTTAGTGCAACATACTGTGTATGTAAGGCTCTGTGCTTAGTAGAGGAGTTGGCTCTGTTCCTTGACTTGATTTTGGGAAGGTGGATTTGGTGCTTAGTGCGCAAATCACCTGTCTGGTGCGAAGTTTGGCTCTGTGGCTCAGTGCACAGGAGCAGATGAATGTAAGAGATTGAAGCCTAATAAAGAAGAATAAGTAGTTGGTGGACGTAGCCCCACACTGGGGTGAACCACGTATATCATGTGTTGATGGTTTTCTTTGTGTTGTGATGTTTATGTTGTGAATATGCTTAGTGCGTTGATTTTTATGTATGATAGATAGATCTATGAATGCTTAGTGCTTTATTTATGTTGAACGTGCTAGATCTAATGTATGATGCTAAGTGCGATGTGTATTTGGTCAATGTTACTACGTCGATCTATCCTTAGGATTTTTTCTGCAATGTGAATGAAGTTGGTAAACTAATGCATGTTGTTCTTAAGTACTTTGTGAAGTGTTATAATCACATATCTGTGTCCCAGCTTGGTTATAGACACCTGAGTCCTGTAACCCCCCTGCCTCTACCTCGGGTGAGACTTTGCCTACTTCGCATGTGTTGTCGAAAGGGATGGTAATTAGGGTTTTGTTGGCGCACTGTTGAAGCATTGAACCCTGGGTCTGCCCCTGTGCCAACAGATCCATAACCAATTTTTTTGTGATATTACTGAGAATGGTCATGTGTACTATCAGATTGCAGTCAACCTCCTGAACCTTGGAGACATTTGACATGTATTGGATAACTGATGGTGGACTTTGTCTGTAGACTACTTCAAAGGGATTCACATGAGTGGCAGTATGGAAAGAGGTGTTGTGCCACCATTCAACGAGGGGTAACCACTGAACCCATTGATTTGGTTTATCTAATGCAAAACACCTCAAATATGTTTTCAAACACTTGTTGACTGCTTCAGTTTGGCCATCATTTTGGGGATGATAGGTGGTGTTGAGATGTAATTGGGTTCCTTGGAGCTTGAATAATTCTTGCCATAAATTGTTGGTAAAATTTGGATCACGGTCAGAAACAATAGAACTAGGCATATCATGGAGTTTGAATATATGATCCATAAAAACTTGAGACATTGTGGATATAGTGAATGGGTGTTGAAGAGAACATAAATGAGCATATTTGGAAAGACAATCCATGACCACCATGATAACTGACTTATTTCCTAATTTAGGTAAAAGACAACAATGAAATCCATAGAAATATCCATCCAAATACCAGGTGGAAGCGGAAGCAGTTGGAGTGTGCGAGGATTTTTGGCATTCTCACCTTTATTATGTTGACAATTATCACATTCGACCACAAAGGTGTGGATGTCTTGTTTCATACCGTGCTAGAAAAAAGAACGGTTGACCTATTCATAAGTTTTGTTGCTCTGGGTATGAAATACGTTGTTCCAGGTGATACTTTAGGCTTTGATGATCCATTTTGATTTGGAAGTGTTTCCCTAATAGATAAGGGCTCCAAAGATCCACTGCATGCAAAATAGACAACATTTCCTTTTCATATATTGATTGGCCCAAATGTCACTCTGACAATTGTTTGCTGGTGAAATCCAAAGGGCCTTCTTGCATGAGAATTGTTTCGATGCCTCTCCCTGATGCATCACATTCCAGAACAAAGGTCTTGGTGAAGTTTGGTAGTGCGAGGAAAAAAGTAGTATACATAGCTTCTTTCAAGGCTTGGGAGGATTGGTCAGTTGTTGGAATCCAACTAAAAGCACTCTTTTTAAGGAGAGTTGTAAGGGGAGCTGAAATGTTTCCACAACTCTAAAAAAAATTGAGATAATATCTCGTTAAACCCAGGAAACCACACAAACTTTTAAGAGTTTTAGGGTGAGGTCAATTCTGTATAGCTTCAATTTTCTTAGGATCCACCCTTACACCATCCTTGCCAATAATATGACCCAAGTACTCAACTTCAGAGGTGCCAAAAGCACATTTAGACTATTTGAGGAAGAGTTTGTGCTTGGAGAGGAGATGGAGAACTTGATCCACATGGGTGAGATGGGTTTGCCAAGTTTTACTATAGATGAGAATATCATCAAAGAAAACTAACTCAAAGTGACAGAGGAAAGGATGAAATATATGATTCATGAGGCTTTGAAAAGTGGAGGAGGCATTACAGAGACCAAAGGGAATGACCAAGAATTTAGAGTGACCCTCATGAGTGAGAAATGTAGTCTTGGGAATGTCTTCCTCTTTCATACATATCTGGTGGTAGCCAAAATGTAGGTCAACTTTAGTAAATTATTGATCCCCATTAAGTTCATCCAGAAGGTCATTTGTGAGAGGAATGGGAAATATGTACTTTATGGTAAGTTTGTTGAGGGTACGAAAATCATGACACATTCACCAAGTTCCTTCCTTCTTGAGGACCATGACTACATGGGAAGAATATGGGCTAGTACTGGGACGAATAACACCCATTGCTAGAAATTCTTTGTAAATTTTCTCAATTACATTTTTTTTAGAAAAGGGATGACAATAAGGGAGAACATTGGGAGGGAGATTGCCCAGAATTAAAGGAATGGAATGGTCATGATCGTCATGGGAGGGGGGAAGTCCCTGGAGAGTTTGGAAAATAACTTGGTGTTGGGAAAGGATATATTGGAGGTGAGGGTGCATAGAAGGTGTCTCAACTGCTTGAATGGAATGGATTTGGGAAATGATACCAGAATGACCTTTTTTGAGTAACTTTTCCATGTGATGGGAATTGATTATCTATGGAGAGAATGATGTAATGCCTTGGAATTTATATTGATGGCCATCTTGTTGGAATTGCATGGTTAAATCCATGGTGATGGGGCATAGAGTGTGGAGCCATTCAACACCAAGTACAATTTCACAACCACCCATGTCAACATAAAACATGTGAGATTTCAAGTGATACTGACCAATTTGTAGGTGCACATTTTCACAACGTCCCATGCATTTCATGGAACCTCCATTGGCAATCATGATTTGAAAATTATTGACTACACAGATATAGCAATTGATCTCTTGGGCAAGGCAGCTATGAATGAAATTATGAGTGCGTCCATTGTCGTCCATTGTCAGTTAGGATGATTACTTGTTGGTGCTTAATGTAGCCAATTAACTTGAGGTTTTGGGGAGCAGAAAATCCAGTGAGAGCATTCAGTGAAATCATAGGTTCAATTTCGGGAGGATCGGAGGGTGGCGTAAGATAATTTTCTTGGGGTATCACTACGATCAGGGAGAAGAGGGGAATCCAATGGGATAGGTCCTAAATAAGGCAGCCAGGAAGGGAGTTGGGTCCACGAAAAAAAAAGGCTTAAAAATGATAGGTACCACTGTGATAAGGGAGAAGAGTGAAATCCAATGGGATAGGTCCCGAATAAGGGTGTCGACGAGACCACTATAATTTTTTTATATATACTTATGTAGATTTATACTCTCTCATGAAGAATACTGCAGTGACAAATGACCCAAATTGTTAACTGAAAAAATTATGTAGGAATTTCGCAACCAGAATGCATGAGGTAAGGTTGCACGACTATAGATCTCATTGTTGTGGGTGAATCCTCCTGCGTACAAGTGGATTACTTCTTGGTCTCTAGACTCCTAAGGCCAAGACAAAAAAGTTCTTAACATGGACATTGACATCCTTTTAGATCTAATTAAGCTAACATACGAAGAGGAAGAAGAAAGGTGTGTACCTTGTTAACGACGTTTGTCCTCGCAAAGTCCAAGCTGAGCCTTGATCCTGAGCTCCTTGATAGGTCCTGCAGAACAAACTAAGATACAATGTACATCCTATTCTACTGATATTAGCTCAAATATATATCTATCTACCAAAGACAAACTCATGTGGAACAAACATAAGTTTGAAAGTAACAGGCCAAGCATTGATATATTGATAAGAACACGTAAAAGTACGTACGATCCTTTGATGAAGGTGCAACAACTTCTTCTAGTTCTCCTTGTCCAAACCCTTTGCTCAAGTAATCTACACTGATTGCTTTGATGACATCTCACTTATGGGATCATAAGTTTGGTGTAATTCTCAATCTACATATATTCCTTCTACCATGAGGAGGCCTCCTTATATAGGTTTGGAGAGGCCTAACCACTTGATAGATATTTGGGATAAGTTGAGGATTCCTCTCCTTCAGTTGTGGATCTCTCCTAGGATCATGCCTTGACCCAAGATTCCAACCCAACTACCTTCAAATATTGAGGGGATTATCCCCTGATTTCCTCCAACAAACCGAATTTCACCCAAAAAAGAGTAGCGCTCCCTCAAAAGGGGCACAGAGCGCTGGAATGCTCCCCTATAAGGGATTACAGAGTGCCAACGCTCCCTGTCAGTAGGTAGGGGAGCACTCCTTCCCAAAGTTGATGTTTTAGTGGCTTTTTTCAGTGGCACAAGGTTTGTACTCTTCTGTCAATTGATTTTCCTTCTTCAAACTAGTATTTGAGGTGTCTTAGTGTCCTTACGATGTCGTTAGAGGGACGACATAGGCAGTATGATTTTTACGACACTAGCGACACTTGCGACCAATATGAGACACTTGCAATATTTATAATGACGACACTTAGCCATCATTTCAATGAGTAATTTTGATGTGTAACACTCATATGTTCCCTTTTTGTTTTGTTTCTTTCCCCAGGGGTTAGGGTTTACAAGGTTCCTATAGTCAATGGTTTTCCCTCTACTATAGCTCTCTGATATATGAGCAGGATCGAATAGTAGTACTCGAACCAATATTTCAAGGCACCAACTAAGCAGGCTCGGATGTACCCTTAGTCGTACTACCAGATTACCCAAGTACTAGAGAGTATCTTCTTGAGTGTTGATATCGGTGTCACTATAGCGGTCAGGGGGTTGATTAGTTGATCGAGGGATATTTTCAGGAGACCTAGGAGACTCCATATATACTTGATAGTATGTGGGAGTGATATTCGTGTACATATTCTATCTGAAGTGGTACTACTCGAAGGATACCAAAAATTGTTGCGGAGTTTTCCAACAAGGTGAAATGTTGTTTTCTAGACAACCCCATGAAATCGTTTGTATTTCCAACATGTAGTCTTCCCCACCGCAGGTTTACCTACTAACCGACATATATTTGTGCTTTAAAGACATCAACAATACACGTCTCTACCCTGGAAAAAAATTCCCACAATTTCCACAGAGTAAAGTGCTCTGATACCACTTGTTAGGTACCATATCTATTATAATAAGCAAAAAACATAAATATTGCAGAAAATGCAAGCGAAATAACAAAATTTATAAAACCACAATACCAAAAAAGATACCTTTATTGAGAGAAAGCAATGTCCACTTGCCTCTTCGAGGGGGCAACCTCTAGTAGAGCATCTCTCTATTACAATAATGATCAAGACAAAGATTTCTCATTCCTAATACTCCTATTTATACTAAATATATCTTCAAAAGAATAATCTAGAGGAAGATTTTTCTAGAAGCAGAAGCTTCTATTAATTCTTCTTACATTAGATGTGTTCAAATTATTAATTGTTGATGATTACAACTACGTGATACATCCTCTAGGACACAGACTGATTGAGTTGACCTAAGAGAGATCCCATGAGTTGGGTGTGTGGTTCCTATCTGAGACATAACTGGAACTTAGTGATGGCCTCCTCCTTACAGAGATTTGAGAAGAAATCCAGATGATTCTCATGTGTAACGCAGTGGGAAAGAATATATGTTGAGTGGACATGCTTGTGGATGAGCACAGACGAACGTGATCCGTGTGGTTGAGCACTAGTGAGTGTGGTTCTTCTGTGAGACACAGTGAGATAGAGATATGGACATCCCTATGGATGTGCCCCTAGTGTTTGAGCACTAGTGGGTGTATGATATCCCTTGCTATATTGTTCAAGAATCATACCTTCCTGTAACCCTAATTGTAATGTAAAGGGTACAGGTTGGCCCCACCTTAAAGTAATTGATAATTAATCTGGTTATTACTAATTATATTGTGAGTTAGAGAGGTCGGCCCTGTTGTCCCAATAGACGCAAGTCAAGTCTAATATAAGTAAAGGTAAATTCCCCATTGAGGAATCATATCTCAAGTGTGAGTTTGGAAATTTCAGCAAGTATATATTCTTGGGAAAAGTGTGCACCTATCTTGGGTGCTAGTCTTCTAAGGTTTGTGAACACCCTTTTGTGTGTTAGGTTTTCTTAGTGGTGGAGGTATTCCTCTTGAAGAATATAGCAAAGGATTGGCTGGGCTTTCTTCCCTTGTTGAGAAGGGTTTCCTAGGATACTTCTTGTGTACTTGTGCATGGTGTTTCTTCTTGTGATCTTGGTTGCTGCAACAAAATTGTTTATGGTTTAAGTAAAATGATAAAATGGAATGAACTTCATGCTTAAGCCTTTCTTATTGAAAAATAAACATAGTATCATAGCATAGGTCTTGAAGAACCCATTTCACAAGCATCTACTAGTCTCCTCTCTTTTCTGCAGAACTGTATGACCCTCCTAACATTTTCAGAAAATTCGTACGACCCTCCTAACATTTCTAGAAAATCCATACAACCCTCCTTTTTGAGGTGTTTTAGACCTTAATACTTGAACGTTGGGGATAATTTTAGCATATGAGAGTACCGTCTCCTCCAGTGCACCTCCAGAGACTCTCAGAGTGAAATTTCGAGCATTTTGAAATTTTGGCCCTAGGGTTTCGCTAATTTCTGCAGAAATTTCAGAATTAAGGTTTATGCAACTCATTGAAGGAGCTCTTCAACTCACCAGTGTTCTCCTATATTTCAAAGGCTTATTTTTTGCAGTCATAAGTCCAAAAAAGGAAAAAAGTGCTAGCCTAGCCTAGTCGTTAGGTTTTCTAGCTCAGTTGACAAGGATTTGTGAAGAATCTAAAATTATAATGAACATAACTATGATGGAAGATAAGCTTGATGGATCAAGCAAATTCAAGTTCCTGGAAGACAAGACTTTATAGGAAGGATTATTGTGGGATACAAAAAGGTAACACTATGACTACCCTCTTCATGAAGATGTCAAGAGGATAGAGATCAGCTAGGTGCCATTGGAGAAATCATATTAGCACCCTCAAGTATGCACTTGTATATATATTATTTGTATCATTTTCATGAGGGAAATTGCAGAAGGAGGAACCTTTTTCTGAATTCATGGATCTAGAGGGATCTCAATCCATTCGTAGGAACAACACACTGGAAGTGAAGACTCTAGGTTTGATTGTTGTAATTGTTATTCCTCTAACCTATATTTCTAAAGCTTGCTACATTACAAGTAGGTGTTGTATTTGTGACAACAATCCTTAAATTGTTTTGATTCTATAGATTTACTCATTATTCTCCTTTAGGAGATATTCTTGTTTTGGTTCCTCTTGTTTTCTTGTTCCAGACATGTAACAAAAAAGGAATATGCTTATCCTTCAGAGGGAGTCACTTGACTCAGAGGGAGTCAAAATTATTTGAGAAAGAGGAAGAATTGAACCATCATTGAGGCAACCAATGCAATAATGCATGATCAGAATCTTTCTATAATTCTATGGGTAGAAGCATACATGACACAGTATATGTTCAAGACAAGAGTCTTCACCAGAATTTGAAAAACATAACTCCTGAAGAAGCCTTCACCATAGTGAAGCCTGAGATTGAACACTTTAGGATATTTGGGTGCCCAATGGATTTTCATGTACCCAAAGAGAAGAAGACCAAGCTAGACCCTTCAGGGAGAAAGGATATGTTTATGGGATAACAATGAATCTTCGAAGACATTCTAGATTGAAATCCTTGGTCAGAGACAGATTGAGACAAGCATAGATGTTTTCCTTGAAGAAGAGATAGCCTTTCAAAGATCCAGAGAATATCAGATGGATATTGACAGTGAGACAATACCTTCTCCCCCTTCAGCAGTTCATAGGTGTAAGTTTTAAACCTGTGAAGTAAAGCAATGCATATAGATTCTTAAGAAAAACATAAATTAATCAATAGCTCAGACACATAGTACACAGAGATTTACGCTGGAAACCCTTAACCGAGAGAAAACCAGCCTTCCTTGGTGTTGCACCTTTCAACTCTTCATAGTATTAATTTCACCATTCACCATACAATATATACAATGTTTTAGGTATTGTGTAGCTACTAAAACCCTAAACCCTTAATCCGGGATTAATTTAGAAAACCGCTAAAAATAGCAAAATCCGCAGTTGTTGAATCTGACGTGCCCACACACCATAGATGATTTTAGGGGCTAAATTTCTCTCATGGGCTAATTTTCCATGGTTTTTCCAAAAACGAGATTCGCTATTTTAAAACTGATTCGCCCAAATTCTATAGGATAAAATTATTTTACCTCAAAAATCGCCAAAATTTTATAAAAACTATATAAAATCCTTAGAAATTTGAATATTTTTACAAAAATATCGCCAATAATTTATAGTTGGCATATGAAGGATTAGTAAGATTCGCCAAGGTTTCTACATTTTAAAATAAATTTCCATCCTTAAAATCATCCCTGCCACACACACACATGCAAAGAATATAACACATACCCAAAAAGAGGGGGACAGACATTATTCCAGCTGATCCAGTTTCTTCAATTGATATGAGATATTGTAGTAGGGCATAAAAGGCCTACCTAGGCTCACTCTACAGGAGGAAGAGAAACATACAAGCCTCTCAAGGAACATCCCGAGAGAACAAAGAGATTTTTCGAGCTACTCTTCACCCATGAGCCACATCATTGAATCTAAGCTTTCTTATCATAAATAAGCAACATGAGAACAAGTATGGAAAGATGCCATAACAGAAGAATACCAGTATATCTTAAAAGAATGATGTATAAGATATTGTTCAAAGACCAGAAGGGAAGTCTGTGATGACTTCCATGTGGATCTATAATATCAAGCATGTAGCTGATGGAAGTGTCGAGAAATACAAAGAAAGATCTATAGACAGAGGTTTCTCACAAACAAAGGGAGTTGTCTATGATGAGACACTTGATCCATAAGTCATGTTGTTGTATACAAGTAAGCTTTGACTTCTAATTTCTAGATGAAGGATCTGAGTATGATACACTACTTCTTGGGACAAGAAGTATGAGATACAGTGGGAATATTAAAGAAGTTCAGTATGGAAGAATGAAAAACCACTGTGATGGATTTAAAGAAAATGAATGATGATGATTAAGACGAGATTGATCCATAGTTGATTGGATCATTGATGTATCTGGTTAACACCAAACCTGATTCATGCTATGCAGTGAATGTTCTTAGTCAATCCATGAGTCAGTCGAGACAGAATCACTGGATAGAAGTAAAGCATGTATTGAGATATATATGAGGCACAGTTGGATATGGCACGATATATGCCTCCAATGTGAACTTGATTTTGCAAGATATGTCGATACAGATTGAGCAGAGAGTACAATGGACCAGAAGAGAACATTTGGTTGTTGTTTTACCGTGAAGGTTATCATGGTTTTATAGTGCAACAAGAAACAAAGCTCAGTGGCCTTGAATACCACAGAAGCATAGTATATATCATTGAGTGTGTGAAGTAGTGCGACTTCATAAAATTCTGACAGATTTACTTGATCATGAGACAGATTCTATGATTATAACCAGAGTTGTGTGAAGCTCTTTGAGAAACTTGTATTTCATGATAAATCAAAACACGTTGAGATAAAATATCATTTTTAGAGAATTGATGTAGAGGAAAGCAGCACACGTGTCGTAACTTCCTACACATGAATAGATTGCAGACACCATCAAACTGGCTTGGTGAAGAATAAATCTCTAGTTGAGAGGGAGTGTTGATGACAACAACCAAGAAAAAGTTCGAGTACTTCTGTGCGAGACTTGGAATGATGGAGAATGTCTCCCTAGCTAAGAGGGAGTGTTGATGATTACAACTACATGAGACATCCTCCAGGACACAGATGGATTGAGTCAACCTGAGAGAGATCCCATGAGTTGGATGTGTGGTTCCTATCTGAGATAGAAATGGAACGTAGTGATGGCCTCCTCCTTACAGAGAATTGAGAAGAACTCCAGATGATTCTCATGTGTAATGCAGTGGGAAAGAAGATCTGTTGAGTGGACGTGCATGTGGATGAGCACAGGTGAATGAGATCCTAGTGGTTGAGTACTAGTGAGTGTGGTTCTCCTGTGAGACGTAGTGAGATAGAGATATGAACATCCATATGGATGGCCCCTGGTGGCTGAGCACTAGTGGGTGTATGAGATCCCTTTCTATATTGTTCAAGAGTCAGACCTGCCTGTAACCCTAATTGTAATGTAAAGGGTACAGGTCGGCCCCACCTTAAAGTAATTGATAATTAATGTAAAAGATAATTAATTTGGTTATTACTAATTATATTGTGAGTTAGAGAGGTCAGAATTATTGTGCCAATAG
Source organism: Picea engelmannii (assembly GCA_009831015.1). NCBI lineage: Eukaryota > Viridiplantae > Streptophyta > Pinopsida > Pinales > Pinaceae > Picea > Picea engelmannii. The sequence continues at coordinate 63,139 of ML796982.1, forward strand.
ACTCTTTTGTTTACAGGTCAAGTATAATATAAGTAAAGGTAAATTCCCCATTGAGGAGTCATATCTCAAGTGTGAGTTTGGAAATTTCAGCAAGTACATCTTCTTGGGAAAAGTGTGCACCTATCTTGGGCGCTAGTCTTCTAGGGTTTGTGAGCACCCTTTTGTGTGCTAGGTTTTCTTGGTCATGGAGGTCTTTCTCTTGAAGAATATAGCAAAGGATTGGTTGGGTTTTCTTCCCTTGTTGAGAAGGGTTTCCTAGGATACATCTTGTGTACTTGTGCATGGTGTTTCTTCTTGTGATATTGATTGTTGCAACAAAATTGTTTATGGTTTAAGTAAAATACTAAAATGGAATGAACTTCATGCTTAAGCCTTTCTTATTGAAAAATCAACATTAACTAGGCATTATTTATTAATATCGGCCTTTATTACATGGAAAATATATTATTCTACCTACGTGAGGGGTTAGGGAGGTTAGGTCCCTAACATGATGGACTAGACAAAGCAATTTCAAAGGTCTCTTCAACAATTAGTTTGAATTGTATATAGTTCTTTCAAAAGGTTGTGTGCTAAAGCCTCTATATCACATGCCTGCCACTGTGAAAACTCACTAGTCTTCTCATATTGTACTTGTATAGAAAAACATGTATCACATTTACAATTGTTGGGCAGGAAATCCCAAGGGACTTGAGAATTCCTTTGATGGATGGAGAGCGTGAAAATTCTCTTTGGACCCCAACATCATTATTGTATGCCTTCTTTGGTAACAAAATAGAAGATGGAATGTCAAGACGATCAACTAGTGAGGGGTTACAATGAAAACATGGTCTAGGAGAATGTCGAGGGATTTTTGGAAGTGAAAGGGGGAATTTCATTGTAGGGTGGAAATTTTATTATGACATGGGGATCTTGATGCCTTACCATCTGGGATTTGCAAATAATTTAAATAAGTATCGCTAGATTCATTGCTTGCATCCCGAACTATTGGGCAATACAAATAGTTTCCGCTACTATCCTGCCTATTAGCTGCTCTTAACTTATCAAAAAGCTTAGAATTAGACTCGAAGCACTCAGAACATGGATGGGAACCTCTCGATGACTCTAGAAAATTATAATTCCTAGAAACTTCTTGTGATATTTCCTCAATGTTTGCAATCCAATCTAACCCAAGAGGCATGCACTTTAATTCTTAAAATTTATTTCCACAACCACCACATTTACTGGGCAGGGATGGGATCAAAAGATCAAAATTAACTTTCCAATCAAGTAATGGTGCAAACTCTAACCGACCCCTCAGTTCTAGATTCTTCTCACTATCTTCCCTAGTAGCATGTAATCTCTTTGTGTACTATTGGTTGGATGATTCTACCAAAGTACCTATGGGATGTAACCCATCACAAATCTCTTGACAATAAATAAGAAAAAGGTTGTACTCACAAACTGCATAGATCCTATGAAGACCTATGATGGATGTATGATGCAGGTGCATCATTTAATTTATGTTTTATTGACTTCTAGAAAATCAATTTAGTTGAGTTTGTTTTGAATAGGAATTAGTTCCTTAATAATAGTGTTAAGTGTGTAATAATGGCTATTGTTGCCAAAATAAGCTCTTGAATCTCTTAGAGCTAGAATGAGGGATTTTCATCTAAATTTAGACCAAGGATTTCTCCAGTTTGTTGACAGATCCTAAGTGTATGGATTTGGATGGGATTGTATGCTTTTTAATAATGTAATTTTGTAATTGAAGGTGTTGTTGGTGGAATAGAGGAAAAACAAAGTAGTTTCTTCCAGATATCCCTATTTGTTTTTTGAATAGTGTCTATGTGGATGATAAAAAAAAATGCCAAATGTATATTGTCAATGTTGATTTACAATGTCATAATAATACCTGCAAGTCTGTGTTTACATTTTCTGCATTTCGATCTCTGCATGTACATGTTAAGACGATAAGAAGAAGATACAGTCGTTGTCCAGTCTGGAACTCAATGCCATTAGAACATGCATGTAATAGATGAATGAAAGAAGGTGTTCTTTCTTGTCAAAGGAATTGTTGTAACCACAAGAAATCGTGGCTAGGGATTGTGACTAAAAACAAATGATATCGTTTCCTATTGAACATTGTTGATTTGTTTTTATCTTGGCTCTATTCCTTATTGATGAATGGAGTTGTTTCAATCTCTGGAACCCTAGTTGTGTGGCCTGCAACATAATCTCCTTCCCTAGCTAAATCGAATACTATGTGTTAGCAACATTTCTTGTCTTCGACATCGGGATACACGGGTCTGCAGGTTGCTCGAGGAGCGCCCAAGCACAACATACAGAAGAAGTCCTTTTCAGACTTAAAATCAAGCGAGCGGGCATCTCGTTCTTCAACGGAAAGAATTCAGCGACAGAGCAGAACAACGATTGGTGGGCAATTGCAG
>ML796982.1:67254-82083 GCA_009831015.1 Picea engelmannii
GTCTTCCCCCTACTCGCCCTTACTACAACTCATTGTCTGGAGTTACTTAAGACCTCACTTGTCCATGCATGCCTGGCCTAGTTTCAGAGTTAGAACCACATTGTTTCGAGTTAACCTCCATTTGATCACCCCATTAAACAATCTGTGACATTAAACTGATGGGTGTCGGGTCTCTGCTCCCGCAAGCAATCCAAGAGTGACTTCTGACGCTAACATTTCTGGCGCCGTTGTCGGGGACGAAGTTGAATATTTTCCCCGGGATTGAACGACAACGATTAGTTGATTCTGAAGGTGCATCAGATATCAGAACTATTGAGATTGGTATTGTGCACCTGGCGACTCCACTGTAACGACTCCACTGGGGAGAACCTGCTCTATTAATTGTGGCTTTCAGAGGCAGACATACGCGGTCTCATCCACAGTTGCCTCTAGCTACACCTGAAGCTGACTCAGAAGCGGTGCGTAGAAAGGGAAAGAGCTCTGCAAAAGAAGTTTCCACCGCCGAAACAGGTAATCCACCATCTCCTTCTGTAAGAACTCCTTTTTCTCCTCCTCAGTTTCTTGATAGACCTCCTTCAGGGGATTCCCGTTTCCTGAATTTTGGGAGTGTTCCTGCTGAGTTTTCCCCTCCTGGTCTAGGACTAGAAGGAGAAACCCTTGGCACTCCCCTCTCCTTTGAAGCTGTTTATCGATGAAGATCCGTGACTGCAGAGGATTTTCCCACTCCTGCACGAAGAGGAGCACCTGAGGACTTGAGCTCGTTAGCCTTCCCCTTAAATCCTCTCTTGTTTCCCACTTCTCTTCGAGACTCATTCCCAGTAGCCCCTTCGCAAACTCCTTCTCCTCCGAGTTCTCCTCCACCTAATATTCCTATGGCTGGTGCTAATCCCCCTCTGAATAGAATGGACGCCATAGTCACTGCCAGATATGCTCCCTTAGTTCTCCCCCTTCCTATGAATCCTCTCCCTGCTGGAGACTACTTGAAGTATATGCCCAAGTTTACTGGGGAGGGACACATAACTGCGGAAGAGCACCTGGCTACTTTCTATAGCTATACAGACAACCTCAACATTGAAAATGAAGATGTCTGGATGAGATTTTTTGTCCAGAGCCTGGATGGCGAGGTGAGGAAATGGTTTAGAGGATTGGCCCCCGGATCTATTGCCGGCATTGAAGCCCTGGATAGTGTTTTCCTGAGGCAGTGGGGAGATAGGAAGGACTTCATGTATTATATGACAAAGTTTGGGTCTCTGAAGAAGATGGAAGGAGAGTCTGTATCTGACTTCTCCAAAAGATTCAATAAAATGTATAACAAAATCCCTACCAAGATAAAGCCTTCAGAAGCCTCAACCAAGATTTCTTATGCTAGTGCGTTTGGCCCCGATTTATGTCTGTTGCTGAGAGAAAGAAGAGCCACCACCTTGGCTCAAATGAAAGACGCGGCCATAGAAGTGGAATCCAATGTATTAGCAGCTTACAGACTGAGGAACAAGGCGTACGCAGACAGGAGAAAAGGAAGGTCAGAAGCTTCAACTTTTGGCCCATTGGTGTCCAACCCTCAAGTGGATGAGCTGACTAAGATGGTGAAGTCTCTGTCCGCAGAGATGGAGAGAATGAGGGTGGAAGGGAGGCAGGTGTATAAAGGCCCTCAAATCGCCGAAAATAAAGGAGGATTCAGGAGACCAAATAATTTTACTCCCCTGAATATGCAAAGAGAGAAGGGAAGAGACAGAGAGGACCAGAATATTTAGGCCCCTTTTCAAAACAATTTTGTGGCCGAGGGGGAAGAGCGGGAAACAGATGAGCCCGATCATGAAATCCATTGTTTCGGAGACACTCCTCCTTTTCCTCATCTCACTCAATCATCATATGAGGAGTCTCTCATGGACAGACAACTAAATGAGCTGAGCAAGGGAGACAAGACCACTGGTGGCCGAGGCAGGTATAACTTGAGGTCCGACAAAAAGACAACAACACCTGATGTCCCCAAGCAGTCTACCAGAACAAAGAAGCCCACTAATGAAGCAGCAGACGACCACAGAGGTAAGAAGACCCAACCCCTCTCTCCTATGATTCAGAACCATGCTCTCGAAGTAAGAGAAGTCCCAAAGCCTGCATCTCTTTTTAATTTCGAGCATGAAATTCAAAAGGTCAAAATCCCTGTGCCCCTCACCGAGATAATTAAACATGGGGAATTTAGAAAACGCTTCTCCGAGCTCTTACAGTTCGAGACCTCAAGCCTTCCCACAGACTCCATCAATTTGCAAGATGAAAAGCCAGCAGTTGTCCTAGGTCCCATGGTAGAAGATAGAGATGATTCATCCCCTCCCTTCTACACATCCCTGAACATACATGACAAGGTACTGCACAACTGTTTGATGGACTCGGGAGCTTCTCACAACCTCATGCCCAAAACCGTCATGGAAGAGTTAGGACTGGAAGTCACCCGAGCCTATCATGACCTCTATTCCTTTGACTCCAGGAGAGTTCAATGTCTCGGGGTTATTAAAGACCTGGTTGTGACCTTGTTTCAGTTGCCTATGAAGAGTGTGGTCATGGATATTGTAGTGGCTGATGTCCCCCCCAAATTCGGTATGTTGTTGTCAATATATTGGATAAAAAGACTGGGGGGAACCTTGCAAATGGACCTCACATATGCTACTATCCCAGTGTTTGGAGGAGAGCATAGAAGACTATACAGAGAAGCCCAACTGGACTATATAATCAGTGATGAAGCCAATCCTACCAACCATCCCATTTTCGCCTTAGACACTGATTTAGGTTCCAGTCTACTCCAACTCACTCATGCTCCCGAGCCCCCTCTTAAACTCAAAAAGAAGCCCACCTCTCCTCGCGAACTTCCTTCCCCCATCACCCCCGTTTGGAAAATGTTTTTTGATGGAGCCTGTTCCAGGGAAGGCGCTGGTGCTGGGGTGTTTTTTGTGTCACCTGCTCAGGAAACCGTATCTTTGTCATACAAATTAGAATTTGAAACCACCAAAAATGTGGCAGAGTATGAAGCCCTTGTCCTAGGATTAAGAGCTGCAAGGAAAATGGGAATTCAAGAAGTAGTTGTGTTCGGTGATGCAGAGTTGGTGGTCCAACAGGTCATAAACGCTTATCAGGCTAAGCACCCTCGGCTCAGAAATTACAGGAATGAGGTATGGGACCTAATTGACAATTTCTTCTCAGCCTTCAACATCTCTTTTATTCCAAGGGAGGATAATGCCGTGGCCGATTCTTTAGCTGTCTCAGCCAGTTTTCTCAAAGTTCCTCTGTCACCTATGATTAACTTTGATGTTGAGATAAAATATAGGCCCTCTGTACCAGACAATGTCAAGCATTGGAAGGTATTCAAGGATGATCTGGAAATTGAGAAGTTTCTCCAATCGGTTGATGATTTTTCTGCGTTGCACATTGATCAGGATCCTGACCTAGAAGGTGACCCTCACCCTGAGGTGTTTTTAAATAAAATTGCAGAACACCAGATTATTCAGCTGCCGAGCAATCACATTCCGAGGGGACTTATTCCTTTAGAAATATTGTTCGATGGGAATGATGTGGCAGTAAAGGGCAGGGTTTTAGATAAATATGTTGATACAGCCGAGTGCAACATTGGCACAACGGAGGAGCCTAAGTTTGTCAAGCTGTCAAGCAGCTTGACCGTAGAACAGAGGGCCAGATATATTGAGTTGTTGAAAGAATTCGTTGATGTGTTTGCATGGACCTACGAAGACCTCAAGACATATGACACATCTGTCATTGAACACAAGATCCCATTAAAGGAAGGAGCTAAGCCGTTCAGGCAGAAACTAAGACAGATAAATCCCATGTTGCTGCCTGTCATGGAGAAAGAAGTAAAGAAGTTATTGGAGGCCCAGATCATCGTTCCCTTGAGATATTCCGATTGGGTGGCCAATTTGGTTCCGGTAAGGAAGAAAAGTGGATAAATCAGGCTCTGTGTCGACTTCAGGAACCTGAACAGGAGCTCAAAGAAAGACAATTACCCCCTACCCAATATGGAACACATCTTGCAGAAGGTAACCGGAGCATCCAGGATCTCCATGATCGATGGTTTCTTTGGCTATAATCAGATATCGGTCATGCCTGAAGACAGAGAAAATACAACCTTCACCACTCCTTGGGGAACATTCATGTATGCCAAATTGCCATTTGGACTGATGAATGCAGGAGCGACGTTTCAGCGAGCTATGGACATAGCCTTCATCGGAGAAAAAGATCGGTTCGTGGTGATCTATCTAGATGACATCACAGTCTTCTCGAGGTCCGACAAAAAGCACTGCAGTCACCTGAGGAAAGTCTTCTCAAAATGTCGAATATTCGGCCTATCCCTGAACCCCAAAAAATCTTTGTTCGCTATGGAGGAGGGGAAGCTACTAGGCCATATAGTATCAGCAGAAGGAGTAAGGATTGATCCTAGCAGAGTGGAAGCAATTCGGACCTTATCGCTGCCCAGGTCGAAGAAGGAAGTTCAAGCCTTTTTGGGGAAGATTAATTTCCTCAGGAGATTCGTCTCAATTTTCGCGGAGCTGGTGAAACACATCACAACCATGCTCAAGAAGGGAAACGAAGTGAAATGGACTGCTGAACCCAGGGAATCTTTTGTCCAAATAAAAAAGGCATTGACTGAAGCACCAATGCTGATCAGTCCTGACTATTCGAAAGATTTCCTTATTTTCTCCTTCGCTTCCTTTGATACAGTGGCGGCGGTCTTGTTGCAGAGAAATGAAGAGGGGCGAGAGTAGCCCATTGCCTTCTTCAGTAAGGTGTTAAGAGATGCAGAGGTTAGATATGAAATCATGGAGAAACAGGCCTATGCCTTAGTGAAAGCTCTCAAATCTTTCAGGGTCTATGTCCTGCACTCAAAGGTGATCGCATATGTTCCTTCAGCCTCTGTGAAGGACATCCTTGTACAACCCGACATTGATGGAAAGATGAGTAAATGGATAGCCAAGATCCTGGAATTTGACCTGGAAATAAGGCCTACCAAATTGATCAAAGGTCAAGGCTTAGCCAAGCTGCTGGCTAAAGCCAATTGCCAAGCTTTGGGGGTAAATTTCATGAACAAATGCTCAGGAATTCAACAAGGTCAGCTGTCTGAAACAGACCCTCAAAGAGAGCCCCCATTGGCTCGATGTCCATGGTATAAGGATGTCATATATTTTATGAAAGAATTGCGGCCCCCAGATGGTCTGCAAAGAAACAAAGCAAGAGCTCTTAAGCTCAAGGCAGTCAGGTACTACCTTATCGATCAAATTCTATACTGGAAAGACCCCTGGGGGTGCTCTTGAAATGCATGGATCCACAAGAGGCCGACAGAATCATGGTCGAGTTTCACAGCGGCCTATGTGGAGGGCACCATTCCTGGAAGACTACAGCCCACAAAATTATCAGAGTCGGATACTACTGGCCCACCTTGTTCTTTGATTTCCATAGAGGAGTTAGAGCCTGCATCACATGCCAAAGATTTTCAGGAAAGCAGCAGCTCAAGTCTCTGCCTTTGCAACCTGTGGTTGTTTTTGGACATTTCTAGCAATGGGGCCTGGATTTTATTGGAGAAATCCACCCTGCTTCTAGTGGGCAGCACAGTTGGATCCTAACGGCCACAGATTTCTTCACTAAATGGATAGAAGCTATCCCTACCAGGAGCGCTTCCCATAAGGTAATCATTGGGTTCCTGGAGGACCTCATCACAAGGTTCGGCTGCCCAAGTAAGATTGTCACTGATAACGTAGTCGCTTTCAGGTCTGAGCCATTAGCCAAGTTCCGTGAGCAGTTCGGGATCAAACTGATTCACTCCACCCCATATTACCCACAAGGCAATGGTTTAGCAGAATCCTCCAACAAAAGTCTAATAAGGATCACCAAAATACTATTGGAAGACAACAAAAGGGATTGGAACTCAAAGCTGAAGTTCGCTCTATGGGATGATCGGGTGACTACAAAGAGATCTATAGGCCTCTCTCCTTTTCAGTTGGTGTACGGAGCAGAAGCTGTCTTCCCTTCTTAGCTGGCCATTCCCGTAGCGAAATTCTTCCAGGATTATCAAGAAGAGCCCAATGAGATGATCAGAAGAATTCATCAACTGGTGGAAGTCCAGCAAGCCAGAGAGTAGGTAGTGGACAGGATTCAGGATCAACAACAAAGGACCAAGTAGGTTTTCGATAAGAAGGCCAAGAAGGAGCGATTCCAGATAGGAGACCTGGTGCTGAAGTGGGACGCTCCTAAGCAAGATAAGGGCAAGCACGGTAAATTTGAAGCCCTGTGGATCGGGCCTTTCCGAATCTCTGAAGTCTTCTCAAATAACACATATCGACTACAAGATTTGGAAGGTGAAGAAGTTTTCAACAGCCTAGTAAACGGGCATTTTCTTAAAAAATGTTTTGTCTGAGCCTTCAGCGGCTCCTATGTTTGTAAATATTTTCCTTTCTATTTTTTGCTTTTACTTTATTGTTTCGGCTTAGTAAAATGACTCCATAGCCCATCAGCAAGGCACTGGAACTGCAAAATGAGTCCTTAGAGCATCACAGGGATGACTCTATCCCCCATGGAGCCTAATGTTAGCAACATTTCTTGTCTTCGGCATCGGGATACACGAGTCTGCAGGTTGCTCGAGGAGCGCCCAAGCACAACATACAGAAGAAGTCCTTTTCAGACTTAAAATCAAGCGAGCGGGCATCTCGTTCTTCAACGGAAAGAATTCAGCGACAGAGCAGAACAACGATTGGTGGGCAATTGCAGATTAACCAAGTCTCGTCAAGCATAGTGCTTAAAGTTTTAAGGAATTCAACGGACGGAATCCTTCGGGAGGCACTTGCGAAGTTGCAAGGGTCGTTGATCGCAAGCGGTTCAAGCGCAGTGTTTTTTCTCGAGCTCGGGGTTCGTGAGTTCGGAGGACGGACCATGTCTTTTGGTGGCGCGAGATTGTGAATTGCGAGAAGTGTCCGGAGGAAGTCAACCGATGCTGACCATCGCGTCTCGGGACTTCATGAAGGGAGGATGCCAAAGTCTGATACTCCACTCGCGAGGTCACGAGTAGCGAGAGGTGCTAGTACGTGGACCCCAGCCAACGGTCACATAAGGAGAGTGCCGACCAGAAAGGGGGCCCCACCCATATCGTCGTCCCGAGAAGCGGGAGTCGAAGAAAAGGAGCCAAGAGTCTCCGACTCGCGAATCGCGAAATGAAATGTACTTTTAAAGGCGGGCCCACAATATCGGGGAACAATTTCAGTCGTTCATCTACACAGGACACTTGGCGCACGCGATTAGGCCCCTTGCCTTTTCTCCTATCACAACTTCGAAACACAAGAAGCAGCTCCACCTTTTCCCGATGCACGAGATGGCGAGAGCATTCAGGACCTGGGGCCCACGGCATTGTCGGGAGAAATCAGAACCATCAGATCCAGAGGGCACGTGTCACCAGATTAAAGCCACCTCGGCGTTTCGCTCATCGCAATTCCAAGGAGCAAGTGTTAACCCCTTCTGATCGCGAGCGCAAAAAGTGCTTTGGGGATAGGCACGCAGTCACAGCCACGGTCACTTGAGAAATTAGAGGGCTAAGCAAGAAGGGCCTAAAAGGCATCGTTTCCAGTCGCCCAAAGTGTTGCCACGATTTCCAGATGCCGTCTGAAGCGATTTCACTCCTGGTTTTCGCTTAAAGTAAATGAAGATGTGATCGGGTGGTTGAAACCTCCTTTCGCTCATTAAATTTGAATTATGGAGGGTCCAGCAAGCATTCTGCTCGAAGGGATTCTGTGTACTGATTTCTCCAGAGAATCCATGCCGAAGTCCTTGATTAGTCAGAGAAATCTGCACACGCCATTTTGGCCATTAATGTCTTAGCTACTCCCCCTGCAGGAGCCATGCACAGTTAAGGAAACGTCTGGCGAAGGGCTTTCGTCCGGAGATTGATTGAAGAGACGCGACGCCTTGGAGGGCGAGCGCGCCTCTGTTGGGCAAATCTGCCCAAGTATATGTATTCAGTTTTTGATATTTTGAGGGTATCGATGGTAGAGCGAAGCTCCCGCTTGTAAAGTTTTAACACATTCTAGTTCTCTGGTTATGCATCTATATGTAAGAATTCTTGCTTAATGACAGACAACCTTCTCATTCCATCTGGTTTTCGTCTTATGCTAAGAGAGTTCGTGTTCGACTGATTCGCACGAATTATGGCGATTATGTTATGATAAAGGATTTATTGTGGCATTATTGTTTTCTCTGGTTTTCTGCGTCTGAATGTAAGAAGGTCTTGCATTTAAATGTCTTCTTCCACAGTCTGTTAGGAACCCGACGTTACAACAGACCTTTGCAGTTTTCCTATACAAGTCTTCCCCCTACTCGCCCTTACTACAACTCACTGTCTGGAGTTACTTAAGACCTCACTTGTCCATGCATGCCTGGCCTAGTTTCAGAGTTAGAACCACATTGTTTCGAATTAACCTCCATTTGATCACCCCATTAAACAATCTGTGACATTAAACTGATGGGTTTCGGGCTCTGCTCCCGCAAGCAATCCAGGAGTGACTTCCGACGCTAACACTATGTACCCATTTCTAGATCGAAAATTGATCATCGGATATAGGTAAGGGATGGTCACAATTTTCTTGTAAAGTCAAATATTTTAAGTCTTAGAAAGAAAGAAAGAAAGTATTTTTAACGTCCACGAGGCTAAAAATAGCCTATGGGACAGATTGTTTTTCCATCTGGCTTTTGTATTCGACCCTTTTCTTGTGAAGTTTTACAATAATCGCTCCCATCTTCTCAACAAACTCTTTGTTGAATAGATTATCCCAAGAATTAGCTGCCATAATACTTGCATAATTTTCCCTGCTGTCTTTGAGGGCCTCACATTCTAAAATGAAATGTTTTTCTGTTTCCACTTTTTCGGACGAGCACAAAATACATACTCTTTCTTCCCACCTTTCTTTTGTCCTTTTCCAGCGCCCTGTTTCACAACGGAGTTGATGAGAATTAGTCCTTAATTGAGAAATAAGAATTTTAGATCTCCAAGAAATATTGGCCCCTATGTACGCCTTTTGCTGATGGTTATGAGTGGGGTTAAACTTATGGTTCAAACTAATACACATCGTCATATGCGAGCCTCATCAACAGTCATTGTGCAATCATGTGTCTTTGCAAGCATTGGTCATATTAAAAAAATGGTGTGATGCATTTTTTATTTCAATCAGGGTTGTAGTCTTTGTTTGAATCCACAAAATAAAAAATCAAATTGAAATTTGTGGAATTGAATGGATAGTTGGAGGTTCCACTAATTTTGGTGGATTGAGTTCCATTTACCTTTGTGATAAGCATACACCTTTTGAAATAGAAACTTCACCATTTTATGTGGAAAAATATCTACTTGTTGCCTGCACCATTAGTGGTATCAGAGCATAAGGTATTTAGACATCAAAGCGATTATTTGTGTCAGGTCATGGCTCACACAGTTGGAAGAGGAGGTCGAAGAGGCAGAAGTCCAGTAGCAAATGTTGAGGTGATTAGAGTTATGCAATGTTTGGAGGCAAGACTAGATGTCATAGAAGGTGACAGACAAAGGGATCTTGATGATGTTAGTGGGGATGAAGAATCTCAGGGGGAAGAAACAGTTGCATTTCAAGAACCAACTCAGTTGAGAATGTTGAGACAAGTTTTAGGATCCACCTCAAGACCCAAACTTGATACATCAAACTATAGTGGTGTTTTGAATCTTGAAGATAGATTGGATGAATGACATGGAAAAGTTATTTTAATATGAGGAGATGAATGAAGAGAAAAATAAGAAGTTTGTTGTGAATAAACTAAAATGGAATGCAACTTTATGGTGGGATGGTGTGCAGGCAGAAAGGAGGAAGCAAAACAAGCAGAAGATCAAGAGTTGGGACAGGATGGTTGCAAAAATAAGAGGTAAATTCTTTCCCCAAGATCATTAACTTTATTTATTTAGACAAATGAAAAACCTTAGACAGAGATTGATATTTGTAAGAGAGTATACATAAGAGTTTTATAAAGTAAACATAAGAGCAGGTTATGTGGAAGGTGTTATCTCCTAGCCTAGGGATAAATAAGGAGATTATGTCTCGAGGCTCATAGGTCCTAGACATGGAGTATCGAGAGCAGAATCGACTTGAGCTTGGCCCTGGAGAGCCCATCCTTTTCTTCTTCAGTGCCTCCACCTTGTCAGCAACAACAACATATATCCCATCGACCTGACCCTTCAGGAGAAATGGGTCTTTCTCCATGAGGTAATGAGTTTGGGTATCATGGTATGTGTCACTCTGATTCTCAAAACATTTGAATATGTGCATTTAATTCTTTTTACTGCTAACGTGTGCTTGGACCTTATGCCTTTCCACTTGACCACACCTGGGGGGAATGACAGGATGCCCTAGTAAGCTGGTTCCCATAGGGTTTGAATTGCCACTAGGGGGGCGGTAGGGGGTTCATGAAGGGTCATCATCCGTTCCCACCATACTTACCACTTTTCATATTTTTCCCTCTCATCCATCCCATACATTGGTCTGGGCATTGAGTTTTCCAAGCTATCAAAGGGTTGTACCTTACCTTGTGGGAAGAAGGAGCTAAATACCTAGAGGGTAAAAGTAGCTGGAAAAAGATAAAATCCAAAAAAATGAAACCTTCAGATGCTTCACCCAGGGATCCCCGAGAAATCAATAAAAGGCTTCTCAGCAAGAAACAAAGGGACCCATAAAAAATAATAAATCAAGACCTAGTTGGAGGATAGGGGGTCTCATCATGAGCCAGCCTATTAGGTCCATGGACATGTAGCGGTATGACACTACCATTCAGCTGGTCACCACGCCAGGGTAGTGGCTCTTGGTGGCATAGCCAAGAGAAAGGGGGTCTCATCACGAGTCAACCTTCTCATTTCCGTGAAATGCTTGTGGGTAACATTGTCACCATTGGTCACCACGCCAGGGCAATGTCCCCTAACTAGTCTCTTGAAAGAAAAAAGAAAATAAGAATAAAAAATAATAAAAGGCATGAATGGGCTTAGAAAAATTTGCATCCATGACAAGGTGCAACTCACCCTCTTCAAAGGCACCCACATGTAAGCCATACGTTTCCCTGTTATCATTGAACCCATTGCCCAGACATCCATTACCACCTCATCCACTTACATGGCCTGGATTTGTCTTCACTCGGAAAAATCCCACATCCAATGAGCACTAGCCCAATAGGACATACTAGCATCCCCTCCAAACCTGGCTTGTAGAATAGCATAACGTCTTTGAGCACTTGTCTGGGAAAGGGGGTTTCATGCACAAGTTTAAATAACTTGATGATTAGATGTGATTGAGATTGTTATGATCCCTGTGACTTATGAGCCCATGGAGGGCATACTTGTTGATGTTGTAGGGACACACCCGATGGAAAGGTACATATGGGGAGATGATTATTTCAGACCTCTATAGGGCTAAAATCCCACCAGATGGATGTTGAGACCCCAGCCAGGGGCAGAGACAGATCATGGGTTTGCACCAGAGAGAGAGGAAGACATTCCACCAGGGACAACTTGGCAGTCCCGGACCCAAGGGGGTCTTACCCTTTTCACCATGATGTAGGCCTTAGAAGGCCCATGATGTCACCAGGTCACCCATGATGTCACCCAACATTTTGTATGCTTTGGAGGCAGTTGTGTGCTAAGTGGCATGTGTGGCAGGATCCTGAGGCCCAAGGAGGCCTAACGTTTTTCTCCAGGAGGCCAATGTTGCCTTAAGAAGGCCTAACGTCATCCTAAAAGGGCATGATGTCACCTTTACAAGTTGATTTAGGGTATATTTATGTCATTTAATGTAAAAACCGGATATTACATGTAAATTGGCCGTGTCAGCCTTTTTGACCTAATTCTGGTGATTAAAACTGTATAAATAAGGGGAAAATCACTCTTATTTTTCATCATCTTGCACTCACACTTGTGAGGACTGAAATTTGCACCCTATCTAGGATTACTTGGCTGAAATTTTAGGTGCAATTGTTGAGGAAGGCTAAATCTTGGAGTATTTTGGCAAGTTTCTTGGTGGAAATGTTCAACTAGGGTTTTTCTTGATGATTCTTGATGTATGTAAGTGAAAATTATGCAATTCTTCTTAATTGAATGGTTATAGTCTTCTTCATCTTGCATTTACATGAAGATTATGAAATTTTTTGTTTAAACCCTAGGAAGACTAGCACATGTTATTGTCCTAGCTTTAAAAGCCTTCACCTACTAGATCTTGTCAAGAGGCCGATTTTCTTGAAGCATTTGCTAGGGCCTTGCCATTGCAACACCCTAGTCTTATTTGCTTCATCTTAGCCATTTTTGCTTCATCGTTGAGTTAAAGAAGGAGGAAAATCTACTAAGGCCTAGGGTTACCTACACCTTAGTACCTAGTTTCCCTTAGGGTTTGATTGTTGGAGCCTTGGGTTACCAACACTCCATCTATTCATCCCTCTTGTCTTTGACTCTCATACTATCATCATTTTCCTTCAACATTTCCTGCTATATCATTCACTCCATTTTCCCTAAGAACACTAGTCTAAGACTCCTTATTGAGTGATTAATCAAAACAACCATCAAAACCTATACTCTAAGCTTTTCACTAACTACTTCTAACACTAGAATAGCCTAACCTACTAACATTATTTCTGATGTTACTAAAATAACCTACAACCATACATTGCAGCCATAAAAGCTTCTAAAAGCAATTGAAAAAGTTGATTAATGCATTTCCTTGTTTGCTTCTAATATATGCTAGTATTATGATGTTAATGGTTGACTATTCTTAGTCGTTTTTGAAGCTGTTTCAAGGCACTCATTGTGAAGTATTGCCTCATAAATATTGCTGTTATAATTTTCTGTTTACTTCATCATTATCAGCGAATTTATTTTATTGAGAAAGTCTGTGGTTTTATGAAGTGCTAACCAGCAAGTTGTACTTGCAATATATATAGTTTCTTGTTGCTTTGTTTCGGGCAGGTACATCCTGATATATTATCACTTCATTGGTTATAAACTTAGGACTTTCTGATCAGTGGTGACTTGTGAGAGGGAACCCTTTAATATCCATTTTGACATTTCCTTCTCAAACCCCCAGGTCACTGGGGACATCTCCCCTGGGCCTTCAACCCCAAATAGAAAGAGGAATCCTATTGAGGTGACAGTGATAGGATAACCTCAAGTTACGCCAATTTGCTTTCCTTTTACCTTTCCTTCTATCAAAGTACAAATTGTGCGATAACATAAGGCACTGCAGATAAGCTATCCAGATACATGAATGGATTTAGAATGGACATCCAAGATGAAATCATCATGTTAACTCCAAGGACAGTGGAGGAAGCTTATCATCTTTCTTTGAAAGAAGAATACAAGATTGCAAGGAAACATTCTTACAGAATAAAAGGATTTGCTAGAGGAATAGGAAAACAATTTAGAAAAGGGAAACCAACAGCAGGAAGAGATAGAAGTAGTGGCTCTAGTCATCTAGGACAATCAAAAGATGACTCCAGAGGAAGAATATTCTCTCTGAGAGGAAGAGGAAGAGGCAAAGGAAGAGGATTTATATGCTACATTTGTGGCAATATTGGTCATAGATCCTTTGAGTGTCCAGAGAACAAGGACATCGGCCAAAGAAATGTTGTTGTTGCTCCAATAGAAGAAGGAGAAGCAAAGGTACAAGAAGTTGAAAATGTGCCTAAGACATGTGAATCCTTATTGTTGAAGAAAGTGTTGTTGAAATCTGAAAAGGAAGTTGTTGAACCAGCCCAAAGAAAGGATTTATTCAGGACTATATGTAAAATCAAAGGGAAGTGCTGCAAAATGGTGATGGGTAGTGGAAGTACGGATAATTTGGTGTCTGTAGAATTGGTAGAGAAACTGAACTTGAAAAATATCAAGCACCCTGTTGTCGTCCTTATACACACTTGCAAATGTGAGCTAAGTCCGGCTCACTTAGTGTGTCCTTAGAGGCACAATGCCTAGGTTCACAGCCCACGCTGTCACTTTGACCGGAACCTCTTCCGTCTAGGCTTACTCCTAGGGAAGCCAAAGGGGGTAGACCTTAGTTACTAGATGTGTTAGAGTTAGGTTCTAGGAGTTAATTTTAGTTTGTTAAGGTTAGAGGGGATTCTAATCCTAAGATGATAAGGCAACCATGCAATATGCAAGGGTTAGCATGAAAAGCAAGCCTTTTCCCTAGGTCAACTAAGACTAGTGCCTAGAAATTGGGCAAGGGGTCAACTATGGTAAAGGGTGTTTCTTTACAAAAGATTACAAGTCACAAATTTACAAGAAAGAATAACTCAATAAAAGAATACAATAGACAACTACTTACAAGATTTACAAAGGATGATAGATTACAACAACAAGCTAACCATTTATCAATTTGTGTTTGTGCAGGATATCAAAGCATCAAAGTATCACATCAACAATACAAGATCATCATCAATACATTACTTCATCAACAGATTCCAAAGTTTAAGAGAGTTAAACAAAACTATTATGAAGAGTATTGGAGACAATCTACACTCTTAATTATTAAGCCTCCCAAGTATTCTATTAGATTTGGTCAAGGGTTTAATAGTTAGGCTTTTCTTAAGATTTACAAATTTTATTATCTTTCACCAAAGCCTCCTCCTCTTGTTGCCAAATAACTGTTGGACGCTCAAGATAGTATGTGTTTTAGGATAAATCCGTAAGTGCGGACACGAACCGATCTCCCCAGATCCACCTGGATCTGGAACAAACAGTGACAGAATACTACTCTTTCCCTAGTTCTAAAGTATTGAATGGACAAGAGAAGAAGGATGATG
>ML796982.1:82183-97773 GCA_009831015.1 Picea engelmannii
CTTAAGCTTAAAACAATGAGTGAATCAACACATATAAAGCAAATAAGAGAGATAGCTGAAAGAAATAGAGATTATATCACATGCACATCAATATAAGTTTGATTAGAGACAATAGATCAATGGCAAGAACAACTTGCCTTAAGAAAATTATTAAGTGTGTTTGCCTACTTAATCATTCAACAAATTCCAAGCCCAAGACGTGGCTACCAATAGATGTAAGCAATGAACCAATAAACCACTTATGTGTTAAGCACTTTAAGATGTATCAAGCATGAATAGTAAAACGTGTGCTTAAGAGAGAGATTAAGAGCTTGAAAAGAAATGAACTAAGCAAGATCCAAATAGAAAAACTTAAGTGTGTTGCCCAATGGGCTTAAGATGAGAGATTAGATCTAAAACATAAGCATTAAGAACATTAAACCATTAGATCAATCACATCACATCAAAAGTAAAGCATTGACACTTATCCTTACCTCTTTGGGGGGTTCCTCTCCCAACTAGGTAGGTTATTAAGTTATCTTGTCTTAGTTAGATTGAGTGTTCTTAGATCTTAGTTATTAGGGCAAACAAATGAGAGATGAGCAAGAGGAAAAGTAAACTAATCTACAAACAACCAAGCAAATACCCACGTCAAGGTTGAGAAGGTTCCCTCACCTTCTAAACATTGTGGCCAAGCTAGAAGAAAACTCAAAAAAATGAAAGAAAAGCTAGATCTAGCCTAGGTCCTACCTACCCACAAGCTTAAAGAAGAGGGGAGGCCATACCACTTCCCCTCTTACACTTTAAGCTTGAACAATCAAACAAACAAGAGGAAAAAGTGCACTTCTAGGCTAGGAAAAGACAATAGGGGGTTAGAGTTAGCTACCAAACTCCCCCAAGGGGTCTTGAAGTGTTGTGTGTGTCTCTTTGGGGCAGCCAAGAGCCTCCAACCAGATCTGATATACCTGTAAAAATAGCAAGCTTTGCTTGCTAGGAAGGCTACACACAACCAAATAATGTTAATGAAACCCTTGCCCTTTTGGGACAAAAACTTTCCACAATACAAGATATAAAATTTATATGATTTTGACCTATCTAAACCAAGATATGCTGGCTGAAAATGATATGGATGTACATCAAAATAAGAGAAAAGTAATAGATCTAGATAGTTGGAGTGTAGAAAATCTTCAAGTGACCCTTCCCTTCTAGAAGGAGTTCCCAATGAAACTTTGAAGGTGAACCTGCAATATTTTTCAAACCCAAGCATACAAAAGACAATACGTTGATGTAATGATATTAAACGACACTTCAATTTAAATCAAACATCAAGATATATAGACCAATAGGCATACGCTCTACCAAGCCTACTTAGATAACACTTTACCTAAGATCTAGTGTTGCAAGAAATAAGAAAGAACATTAAACAATATTACCTCCCATGCATAAGAACAATAAGCATATGCATTACCCTTCTTGTTTTCCTCCAAAGCTTCCAAAATATTATTACCAAAGAGAGTGATCTTGGAGAGGAATACTCCAAAACCCTAGAGCAAGAATGACAATGAAATGGAATGAAATGGTAAGAGAGGGAGAGAGAGGAAAATCAAGTAGCATAACAATAGCTCAAGATATGGTGAGTTGGGAGAGAGAAAATAGATCCATTTATACTTGGAGAGGCAAACCTACCCCTCTTGGATCTAAGCCAAGTGTCCACCACCAAGCAATAGAGTAGATCTCTAGGCTAGGGCGCACCTCCTAGGGTTTGCACAATAGATCTAGGGTGTAGAAAAATAGAAAAATTAAGTAGATAGATCTAATGGCATGGAGGAAGTGTGGGATTCGTGCCCAGGGATGTGAAGAGACTCAAATAATTTTTTATTAATTATTTGTGGAGTTTCTAGATGAGGGAGGGCACACCTCTTGGGATGAGAAGAAGGTGATGAGAGGTGAGGAAAGGTTGTAGGGTATTGGGATCACACAAAGGCTCAAGGAGAAACATGGGATCCGTGCTAAGGTGAGGTGAAGAGCCTCTCACAATAAAAAAACGTAACTTTTATTGGAGAGACAAAAAGAAGGGTGTAACTCTCTTGGAGAGCGCTCCCCAAGGTCGAAAATCAACCCAAATGCAAGTATGGGTGATGTGGAGTAAGAGGGATTACCTCTAGGGGTGAAGACAAGGCTAAATGAACTGAAACTTTAAGAGAGGGGGGCACACTCAAGTCACAATTAAATTAAAAAAGGAAAAACGGCAATCCCCTAGGGGGGCATAACTTTTGAGTGTGGAGGTTGGAAAAGGGGTTAAACAAGGTTGAAAAGGGTTGGGAGGCTAAGGTTATGCTTAGGGGGTCTCTCTCTAACCATTATTTCAACATTTCATATCATCTAACTCATTATTACAATTTTACATTTTGCCATGTTTGGACTTTAGCAATTAAAATTGTTATTCATGATTGGTCGGAATAGCCACAGTCTTGTCAATAGAGTGTCAGTCAGTCTAAAATTGTTATTTTAGACTGACTGACACTCTAGGTGGACTAACCCAAGGATAAAGTTGTCCGACCGAGCTGAAACTTGGTCCATGGATGTAGGGGGTGCTATTCCATTTCTTTTGCGCACAAATACCCCTATCAAAAGTCCAAGGATCCAGTTTTTACAATTTTTGCTCAAAATTAATTAATTAATTAAATAATTAAACCTCCAAACTTAGAGAAATTTAATTAAAAAATAATTAATTAAAAAAAAACTAATCTAGACTCAACGGAATTCCGCGAAACTTTCTATGATGTCTTGCATGGTCATTTACAATGATTTCCCTATATAGTTACCAAAACACAAGTCCACTAGAACGTCATTCACCACTTTGGAGGAGATATGCAAAGTGTGACGGAAAAACTCAAGGGAAATCGGTAAGGCTGAAAAGCCCAACTGATGACCTGAGGATAAAAAACCCCCGGTGAAAGGAACTCTCCCAGTGAACCGATCCCAAGGTAACTGACCTAGACATGACTCATGTAGACCTAATACATTATTAACCCACGCAGGGGTGCGAAAATTCCAATTACAAAAATAAATGTTGGGCCAAACACAACCCTGTAGAACCAAAGGTCTTCGACAACATGGGCATCTGATGATGCATCTCTTCATGGCACATGAGTTGACCACTGGTGCTAGATGGGCGGTCAACACACCTAACACCTTATAAAGTGTCATGGCTTCAAAAAGGTTATCAGTTGTTGGTAAATGAGCAATGTGAAGTGGATCTGTAGTTGGGAAGGTACACGTACAAAATTCTTTGTGATTACATGCCAATGGATGTATGCCACATATTATTGGGAAGACCATGGAAATTTGATAGGAATTCCATACATGAGAGGAGAAAAACATTTACAAGTTTTACAAGGATGGATTAAATCATACCTTGTTGCCATTGCAAGAAGAAGGTACAGTTGAAAGAAATGATCCAAAAGCCTTGTTGCTGAGTGGTAAGGAATTTCTACAACAAATGGAGGATAATGAAGTAAATTTTTCTTTAATTTGCAAACCTAAAGTAGTACTTACAGATACTGAAATTGCATATTTACCCATTGAAATTCAAGACATTTTGAATGAATATCATGACATTGTTTTGGATGATTTTCCAAATAAGTTGCCACCCATGAGAACTATCATTCATCACATCAATTTGATACCTGGATCAAATCTACCTAACAAGGCTGCATACAGAATGACCTCTCAAGAAAATGAAATGATTGGGAAGCAAGCACAAGAGCTGCTAGATAAGGGATTGATCTGGGAAAGTCTGAGTCCATGTGCAGTACCAACAGTACTGAGTCCAAAGAAAGATGGAAGCTGGAGGATGTGCACTGATTCAAGGGAAATAAATAAAATTACAATCAGGTACAGATTTCAGTTGCCATGCATTGATGATTTATTGGATTATTTGAAAGGTGATAAATGTTTTTACAATATTGATTTGAAAAGTGGGTATCATCAAATCCAAATTAGGGAAGGGGATGAATGGAAAACTGCATTTAAGACTAATGATGGTTTGTATGAATGGTTGGTAATGCCATTTGGATTTTCTAATGCATCCAACACTTTCATGGGGTTGATGAATGAAGTGTTAAAAGAATTTATTGGAAAATTTGTCATAGTATATTTAGATAATATCTTAATATACAGTCAGTCCAAAGAAGACCATTTGAGACATTTGAAATATATCATGAGGAAATTGTAGCAGGAAAAGGTGTTAATCAACTTGAAGAAATGTTCATTTTTAAAATATGAACTTGTTTATTTGGGCTTTGTCATATCTGAAGATGGATTAAAAATGGACCCTAAGAAGGTAAGAGCAATTCAAGAATGGCCTTCTCCCTATAATTTTTTTGAAGTTCGAAGTTTCCATAGGCTGTCAAGTTTCTATAGAAAGTTCATTCAAAAATTTAGTAAGATAAGTGCCCCAATAATTGATACCATTAAGAAAGACAAACAACCATTCAAATGGACCGGTGAAACTGAAAGAAACTTTCAGTTGTTGAAGAAAAAGATTACAGAGCAGCATGTCTTGATTTTACCAGATTTCCAAAAGCCATTTCAAGTGAAATGTGATGTCG
Organism: Picea engelmannii; assembly: GCA_009831015.1. Lineage (NCBI taxonomy): Eukaryota > Viridiplantae > Streptophyta > Pinopsida > Pinales > Pinaceae > Picea > Picea engelmannii. Next base: position 86,776 of record ML796982.1, read on the forward strand.
GTGGTGAGGCCATAGGAGATGTTTTAAACCAAGAAGAGAGACCCATAGCATATTTTAGGGAGAAATTGAATGAAGCCAGGAAGAAATGCTCATCCTCTGATAAACAATTTTATGTTGTAGTTCAAGAACTTAAAAAAGGAGGCATTATTTACTGCCAAAAGAGTTTATTTTTTACTCAGACAATCATGCTTTACAATACATAATGCAGCAGCCAAAGATAAATAAAAAACCTACTAAGTGGTTTGATTATTTGCAGATTTTTACTTTTGTGTTAAAGCATATTAGTGGGCAAGCTAAAAATATTGCAGATGCTTTGAGCAGAAGGACTTTTCTACAGCAATGCAAGAAATCCATGTGCAAGTAAAGCAGAAGCTACAGGAAAGAAGCCTTAAATACAAAACTAGGGAAGATATGAAAAGGAGAGAGTGGAGCTTTGAAGTTGTAGAACTGATTTTGGCACACCTGAGGAAGGAAAGATTCCCAAAAGAAGAATATAACAAACTGAAGTTTAAGAAGATGGGACCATGCAAAATTCTGAGGAAACTTTCTAACAATGCTTATGAAATAGAGTTTCCAACAGAGATTGGCATCTCTCCAAACTTTAATTTTGCATATTTGTATAAGTTTCATGCAGGTGAAGCAGATGAAGCACCTCAAGATAGTGAAGATAGTAAAGGAAAACAATTGGTCCAATGGCAAAAGAAAACTCCAGCAGCGGAACCTCTACAACCAGAGAAGATCTTGGACAAGAGCATGAAGAAGAAGACAAGAGGAAAGGAGTACTTCGAGTACTTAGTGAAATGGAAAGTCTATCCAATTGAGGATTCAACTTGGATGACTGCCACATTGTTACAGAAAAGTGGCAGCACTGTCGAAGACTTCATGGACAGGAGTCCATGAAAAAAAAATTAAAGCTTGGGAGTATGCAGGGGCATCATTTAATTTTTGTTTTATTGACTTCTAGAAAGTCAATTTAGTTGAGTTTGTTTTGAATAGGAATTAGTTCCTTAATAAAAGTGCTAAGTGTGTGTAATAATGGCTATTGTTTCCAAAATAAGCTCTCGAATCTCTTAGAGCTAGAAGGAGAGGTTTTCATCTAAATTTAGACCAAGGATTTCTCCAGTTTGTTGACATATCCTAATTGTATGGATCTGGATGGGATTGTATGGTTTTTAATAATGTAATTTTGTAATCGAAGGTGTTGTTGGTGGAATAGAGGAAAAACTGAGTAGTTTATCTGTGTGTGCATAAAAATTATTCATGTCATGTTCCAGATAGCCTTATTCGTTTTGTGAATAGTGTCTATGTGGATGATAAAATAAAATGCCAAACATATATTGTCAATGTTGATTTGCAGTGTCATAATAATACCTGCAAGTCTGTGTTTACATTATCTGTATTTCTATCTCTGCATGTACATGTTAAGACAATAAGAAGAGGATACAGTCTTTGTCCAGTATGGAATTCAATGCCATTAGAACCTGTTTATAATCGATGAATGAAAGAAGGCGTTATTGCTTGTCAAAGGAATCGTTGTAACCACAGGAAATCGTGGCTAGGGATTGTGACTAAAAACAAATGATATAATTTCTTGGTGAACATTGTTGATCTGTTTTTACCTTGGCTCTATTCATTATTCATGAATGGATTTGTTTCAATCTCTGGAACCCTAGTTGTGTGGCATGCATCATAATCGCCTTCCATATCTAAATCGAATAGTATGTACCCATTTCCATATCGGAAACTGATAATCGAATCTAGGTAAGGGATGGTCACGATTTTCCTGGAAAGTCAAAGATTTTAAGTCTTGCGGTTCAAAATAATACACATTGTCATATGTGAGCCTCATCAACGGCCATAATTAAATCGTGTGTCTTTGTAATCGTTGGTCATATTAAACAAATGGTGTGATGCAATTTTTATTTTAATCGGGGTTGTAGTCTTTGTTTGAATCCACAAAATAAAAAAGCAAATAGAAATTTGTGGAATTGAATGGATAGTTGGAGGTTCCACTAAATTTGGTGGATTGAGTTCCATTTACCTTTGTGACCAGCATTCTTCTCATTATCTTCCCTGGTAGCATGTAATCTCTTTGTGTACTATTGGTTGGATGATTCTACCGAAGTGGTATTAGAGCATGAGGTATTTAGACATCAAAGCGATTATTTGTGTCAGGTCATGGCTCACACAGTTGGAAGAGGAGGTCGAAGAGGCAGAAGGAATGTAGCAAATGTTGAGGTGATGAGAGTTATACAATGTTTGGAGGCAAAACTAGATGTCATAGAAGGTGACAGACAAAGGGATCTTGATGATGTTAGTGAGGATGAAGAATCTCAGGAGGAAGAAGCAGTTGCATTTCAAGAACGAGCCAAGTTGAGAATGTTGAGACAAGTTTTAGGATCCACCTCAAGACCCAAACTTGATATATAAAACTATAGTGGCAGTTTGAATCCTGAAGAGCTTATAGATTGGATCAATGACATGGAAAAGTTCTTTGAAAATGAGGAGATGGATGAAGAGAAAAAGGTGAAGTTTGTTGTGACTAAACTAAAATGGCATGTAGCTTTATGGTGGGATGGTGTGCAGGCAGAAATGAGGAAGAAAAACAAACATAAGATCAAGAGTTGGGATAGAATGGTTGCAAAACTAAGAGGTAAATTCTTGCCCCAAGATTATCAACTTTCTTTATTTAGAAAAATGCAAAACCTTAGACAGAGATTGATGTTTGTAAGAGAGTATACATAAGAGTTTTATAAAGTAAACATAAGAGCGGGTTATGTGGAAGGCATTGCAGATACGATATCTAGATACATGAATGGACTTAGAATGGACATCCAAGATGAAATCAACATGTTAACTCCAAGGACAGTGGAGGAAGCTTATCAACTTGCTTTGAAAGCAGAAGACAAGATTGCAAGGAAGTAGTCTTACAGAGGAAAAGGATTTGCTAGAGGTATAGGAAAACAATTGGGAAAAGGGAAACCAACAACACAAAGAGATGGAAGTAGTGGCTCTAGTCATCTAGGAGAATCAAAAGATGACTCCAGAGGAAGAATATTCTCTCCTAGAGGAAGAGGAAGAGGCAGAGGAAGAGGATTTAGATGCTACATATGTGGCAAGATTGGTCATAGATCCTTTGAGTGTCCATAGAACAAGGATACAGGCCAAAGAAATTTTTTTGTTGCTCCAATAGAATAAGGAGAAGCAAAGGTACAAGAAGTTGAAAATGTGCCTGAGATAGGTGAATCATTATTGTTGAAGAAAGTGTTGTTGAAATCTGAAAAGGAAGTTGTTGAACCAACCCAAAGAAAGGATTTATTCAGGACTGTATGTAAATTCAAAGGGAAGTGTTGCAAAATGGTGATGGACAATGGAAGTACGAATAATTTGGTGTCTGTAGAATTGGCAGAGAAACTGAACTTGAAAAAGATCAAGCACCCAACACCTTATTAAGTGTCATGGCTTCAAAAATGTTATCAGTTGTTGGTAAAAGAGCAGTGTGAAGTGGATGTGCAGTTGAGAAGGTACATATACATAATTCTTTGTGATTTCATGCCAATGGATTAGGGATGATTTTAAGGATGTAAATTTATTTTAAAATGTAGAAACATTGGCGAATATTACTAATCCTTCATATGTCAACTATAAATGTTTGGCGATATTTTTTTAGAAATATTCAAATTTCTACGTATTTTATATAGTTTTATAAAAGTTTGGCAATTTTTAAGGTAAAATAATTTTATCCTATAAAATTTGAGCGAATCATTTTTAAAATAGTGAATCTCATTTTTGGAAAAACCATGGAAAATTAGCCCATGAACGAAATTTAGCCCCTAAAATCATCCCTGCAATGGATGTATGACACATATTATTGGGAAGACCATGGAAATTTGATAGGAATGTCATACGTGAGGGGAAGAAAAACATTTACAAGTTTTACAAGGATGGATTAAATCATACCTTGTTGCTATTAAAAGAAGAAGGTACCCCTGAAATCAATGATCCAAAAGCCTCCTTGTTGAGTGGTAAGGAATTTTTACAACAAATGGAGGATAATGAGGTGAATTTTTCTTTAATTTGCAAACCCAAAGTAGTACTTACAGCAACTGAAATTGCAGATTTACCCATTGAAATTCAGGACATTTTGAATGAATATCATGACATTGTTGTGGATAATTTTCCAAATAAGTTGCCACCCATGAGAAGTATCAGTCATCACATCGATTTTATACCTGGATCAAATATTCCTAACAAGGCTGCATACAAAATGACCCCTCAAGAAAATGAAGAGATCGGGAAGCACGCATAGGGGCTGCTAGACAAGGGATTGATTTGGGAAAGTCTGAGTCAAAAGAAAGATGGAAGATGGAGGATGTGCATTGATTCAAGGGAAATAAACAAAATTACAATCAGGTACATATTTTTGTTTCCATGCATTGATGATTTATTGGATTGTTTGAAAGGTGATAAATGGTTTTCCAATATTGATTTGAAAAGTGGGTGTCATCAAATCCAAATTAGAGAAGGGGATGAATGGAAAACTACATTTAAGACTAATGATGGTTTGTATGAATGGTTGGTGATTTCATTTGGATTTTCTAATGCACCCAACACTTTCATGAGGTTGATGAATGAAGTGTTAAAAGAATTTATTGGAAAAAATTTCATAGTATGTTTAGATGATATCTTAATATACAGTCAGTCCAAAGAAGACCATTTGAGACATTTGAAATATGTCATGAGGAAATTGTAGCAGGAAAAGGTGTTAATCAACTTGAAGAAATGTTCATTTTTTAAATATGAAATTGTTTATTTGGGCTTTGTCATATTTGAAGATGGATTAAAAATGGACCCTGAGAAGGTAAGAGCAATTCAAGAATGACCTTCTCCCAAGAATATTTTTGAAGTTTGAAGTTTCCATAGGCTGTCAAGTTTATATAGAAAGTTCATTCAAATATTTAATAATATTTAACTCTAATCCAAGAACTCTCAGTACAATACAATTGTCTCACACTGTCATACAAAAATCAACAAATACATGTGCCAATTTTTGTCTCCAAACAACCTGCCTCCTCTGCACAATCCCTGCAATTAGAATTGTCACAATGAAATCGAATTACCTAGTTTGCACATGCTCATAAGCATATCCATTGCATGTGTGATTGCATGATTTCACTTCACTCAAATCACAACTGATAGCCAAACTGTCCCTTTCACCTGTTATCTCAACTGGGTCTCCACTGGATCTGACATGCATGTAGTTAACCGTGACAAATCTTCAGTTACATGTGAGTTCACTGATTTGAATTAATTAATAATTAATTCACTGAACTCTCACTAGTGCAAGTTTAGTTACAACTAGTACAACTAAGCTTAACTCACTTAACTACACTTATAACTCTGTTACAACTTCAAGTCACCTCCATGTCTGACCAGCCAATCTTTGAACTCGAATTTCCCATAGTTAACTGATTTGACATTTCAGTTAATTATTTCAAGTAATTATGAGATAATAGATTAATATTTATTGTCCAATTTATTTAAGGGAAAAGTAAATTAGACACATGTTTCTTGTTAACTTTTCAACGGGATCTCTCTATTTGATTTAGCTATGTTTCGGTTTTAAGATATTAGGCTAGTTAAATAGAAAAGGATTGTGTTGTTTTTCTTTATATAAATGGATGAAAAGGGGTTTACGCTTCCATTGGGCTATGGGGTATGTCTTATAAAGATAGGGGTCAAACAGAAAAACTCGGAGATTTCTTTCACAGGGCAAGATAATTCATTTACTGGGTTCTTTAGCAATAAAGTGATGGATAGCAGAAAAGACTTGGATATCAATTAAAGCAAAGAAGCAGTTAAGAATTTCTTTACTATAACATTAGAAGATAAACATTTAGATATTCAAAAGTTGGAAACAGGGTATACGCAGATAAATCCTGCAACATTCGCTACTTTTAAATAGTCAAATTAAGAAAACAATATGATAACTGAGAGGGATAAACTTTTAACACAGAAGAGTAAACATCATCAATAAATAACACGCAGGAATCCTATGGAACATCTCTTTGAATTACTGGAAGATCTCTTGATAAAGTTACAGTGATTACAACTTATAGAGCGTAAAGATCAACCCCCGGTACTTCAAAGTTTGAAGTATTTATAATCAAAATTACAAACGACCCTGTCATTGATGATCAGGACGTGGCAAGAACTGAAACTAACTAACTAAATAACATAATACAAAAATCTAGGTAATTGTTGATGATCTGTCAAATTCTTCATGATGAATCTGGCAGAAGGCCATTGGTGAGTCACCCAAGTGACTTGGACCTATCTGTCTGCTGACTCAACTTGCACACCTCATTTCCTACTGGATCAAATTACACAGTTCTTCCCATCTTAGCTGACTGGGAATGGTGACTTTAAGTAGTCTACGGTATAATTCATCTACTTCTGTGTATTTGGAAAAAGTTGGTCTGATGATGAAGATATATTTAATCTCGTGTTGTATATTGATGTCTGGCTGCAAAGTCTCCAGGAACGCTTTGCCCGTTATAGTGCCTTGTATCCCTGAGAACTTGGAACTATCCTTGGCCATTGTAGCCATTTTCTGCTTGTAGTCTGGAAGGGTCATCAACTTGTCATTAAGAACCATTAGACCAGGAAGACCTTTTTTCTGCAGAGCCTCGATCTTATCGAAAAACCTTTGAACTCCAATGTCCATGTTCTAGACTTTTTCTTCCAATTGCAACATCAATCCTTTTTGGTCAGAACCCTCTTGACTTCGAGAAAGGTTTTTGTCCTGTCTTCGATCTTCAAGTCTTCCAGTTCTTCTTTGGTTTTTGAGTTCAGGAATTTAATTATTTCATTGGATTCAGAGGGAATTTCTCCCAACTCTCCTTTGATTTTGTCAATAACCTGCTTGCTTCTTATCACTAGCTCATTCTGCTCAAACATGATATGTACCATAGGCCATATTTCATTCATAGATTTAGAGATATCCATCCAAATATTTTCTTTGGCCCCAACAAGTGTCTTTCCTATCACAGTTTGCTTTTGGAGTTGTTGCAATTCCTGTTTGAGCTTATTTGATGTTTGCTTCTCAGTGTGGAAGCTTGTCTGGTAAGAAATATTGAGCTCCTGAAGACTCTCAACCTCCTTTTTAGTCTATTGATCTCTGTTTCTGGTAAGTTCATCTCCTCCATGGATTTTGCAAGCTCCATTGTCTTTTCCAGAGCTGACAATGGGGTGGTTGAGGGAATTTCTGCTGTGGTGGTTGTTGCTACAGTAGCTGTGCTGACTCTAGTGAGTGGAACTGCACTCAATGGAGTGACTTCCATCGGTGTTGATTGTTCCTTCTCCTTTACCAACCTTTCCAACTCTGCTTCCATTTATTTTAACTGTGCATTCTGCTCCATGATCAACTTGAGCATTTCATCCTTTTCTCCTTGTGTCTTAGCGATCTCCTTAGCTTGTGCATCCTCTATGGGTGGCAATTTTAATTGTTTTCTCAGAGATTCTATATCAACGTTCTTATTCTTTAGGAACTCCTCTGTTCCTTTCACATTCGAGGGATCATACCCAATCTTGAATACCAATTCCTCTAGGGATTTTATCCTATTATCCTTTGCAAAAGAGGATATCTTTTCCAGTTTCAACTAGGCCTAAACATTGTTTAGAGCCACTTGTAATTTTGCAGCTGTAGAGGAACTATGGGCCAAAGTGGAGAAAACCGTTTCACTAGTCTATCTGTGAAGATCCATCTGGTCAGTTGGATGAACTTGTTTTGTATCAAACACAAGGGTTGAACTTTTGTAGCCACTAATTTCTTTGGGTTGAGGTACCTGTGCCTACAGAAATGAAAGATGCATTCTTCCTTTTTCCGTGTCGAAAGATGATAACAGTTTGTGTTGGGCAGTGGACGTCTACTTTCAGAACTGAGCATAAGTGCTATTGGTTAGTGTCTGGTTTCTCTTCTTAATCAGATCATATTTTCAAAGATGTTCATCTTTGCGGATCCCTGTGGAATTTGGGTGGCCATAGTTCTATCAGTTTGCTTCCTTGAAATAGAAGTAGACATTGTTTGACAGCTGACTGGAGGAATTGGTGTATCTCCTCCTTTAACCCCTTTGGCAAGATGAATATCTTCTTCCAGAGACCTGGGAATAGTATGAATGGTCTTAGGCTTTTTACTGTATAACTGAAACTCCTCCACTGATACTTTGGTGACTAAAAGAGAAATTTCTTTCCTTGGTCTTTTTTCCTTTGGCACTGGTGGAGTGACAGTCTGGGAAGTCAATACTAAGGAAGAATGTTGTTCAGTGTCTTCCAAGGTGTTCTCTTCCCACTGTGTCTGATTTACATACTTCTCAATTTCTGGTTTAAGTATGTGAGCATACTGAGGGCTTTTGTTTTTGGCTCTCATTTCCGCGATGATCCCATTTGGATGATATTGCCAAATAAAACTAGTGTTGAATTTCATTTCCTTTAATATATTTTCTACCTCTTCTCTCGTGGCTCAACTATTGCAGATAAAAGGTCCTATCTACCGCTTAATCCTCAACTGTTGTTTTTTCTTCATAGATACAAAGTGGATATCATCTGAATTTACCATCTGTCGAATATACTCCAGTGCAAATATCCAAATGGGCAGATATTTGGGTAATTTGTATGGAGCCAAATCACATCCATACACTCTGATTTCTGTGTGGTCTTGATACAGGAACTAGTCTCCTGTCTTTGCAAGGTCCGAGAGATGTAAGATTCTCTGGATCTCTTCATTTATCCTTGGCTCTGGTCTCCCACTGAGCATGCTCGCCACTATATGATAAAACATATCAATGATCTGTTTGAAATTGAACTTCGTGGAGTTTCTTCTGAGAAGTGAAGTCCATTGGGTTACCGCATGTGGTTTCCCGTCCTTGTCCATTTTCTGCATAAGGAAAGAAAACCTTTCTGCTTGAAAAACGATGAACATGTACACCAGTATTGAGGAATACTGGAACATGCCCTCTGTGGTGAATTTTGAAAACTGGTCGTGGATGTTTTCTACCAAGAAAAAACTGTAGTCAAACTGGGTGGTAGCATGTTCCTCAGTCGAAAAATGGATAGGAAACCTAATATAGGTTCATCCACCGATTCATCTGAAAAGTAGCCAAGCATGCAACAAAAAGATGAAATAACTTGGTTCCCCCTTTCTGAGAACAAGGAAGAATGATACGGGGGGGTTTTCTTAGGGAGATGAGCATCCTGTGGGAGAAAAAGCTCAAATATTTGGGCCCTTTGAGGAAAGGAAAAGTTCTGATACAACTCCGTTAGGATTTCAAGGTTGAAAGGAGAGGCAGATTCGGTCCTGGGTATCTGCATCATTTGATCTATGGCCTTTGGAGTGATAAAGAACATGGTCTCTCCCGATGATGAAACTATGTCTCTCTAGTCGAGGAGGTAATGAGACTGGAATTTGAGGGCGAATTCAGGGAAATGATAGACTTAGGGAAAGATATATAGAGGAATATTTGACTCCCAGAGCCCAATTTCATCACTCTAATCCAAGAAGGTGTCTTTAAACCATGACTGCAACTCTGCGAAATCGAATTCGCACTTCGTCTATGAGAAAAGATAATCCTTGTCGGCCAATGGGATTCTGTCGAGATTGAAAGGAGGTGGGAGGAAAGGATTTTCCTCGGATTCGGTTTTTTTGACTTTGGCGCCATCACTGTGAAAGGTACCTGCAATTCAAACAAAAAAATTAGCGGGTAATGGCTATGGATGGGTAGATGGTTGGATCAGAGAAGGGGAAGAAATTTTCTGGTGTGCGGAGAGGGTGAAAAGTGTGTCAATGGCAAGACAGGGGTTAGTTTTGAGTGAACGGGTATCTGCTGGGTGCGGGGGACAAGTCATCAAGCTAACGGGTGTGTGGCCTGTAATAAATTGCCAACGGATCCTTAGGAACATGAAGAGGCAGGAGAAAGACGCATGACGTGGGGGATGATGATTGGGGGAATGAAGAAGGAGACATGACCTATAATGGGTGAACGGATAAGACAGGTGGAGAGGATATTGATATGTGACAACATGAGGTGGTGGCGGTATGTCAGAAGGGAAGGGATGCGACGCAATAGATTATCAACATGTTGGGATGGGGCCTGCCAGGAAAAACCACTCCATTCCGGACCCCCCCACTGTTAAAAGAAGAATAGTCGGGGGGGTCTGGAATATCTTGTAGATCGTCCATCCGCATGCCTTCAGGATACCGTAGATCTGTGCACACTTGTTAATTCCCATTCTAGAAATCCCCCTCACCATTAAAGGCAGAACGGTCGCGGGGGGGGGGGTCCAGAACTTCTTCTCGACCGTAGATCTAGGCGCCAATACCTCATCCATAGATCTATGTGCAATTTTTAATCAGTAAGTGTGAAATCATATATGCAGCGGAGACTTATGTTTAGTGCTTTTTGTGGGTTTCACTCAGCTTTCCCTGCTTTTTGTCACCATGGGGGTTAGGAAACACACTCCCAAACATCAAATATATGAATATACATCGATCATCATGCATGTTTTATTGAAACAAAACTAACTAACCTATGCTCTAACCTACTCACCTATGACATTTAACCTAGCTTATACTGTTGGACTAAGAAATTACTCTGTCCTAAGGTTATTTGACCAAGATTAGGTTGTTTGATCAATTTTATTTCAGTAGCTAACCTATCTACTTGGCTAAGATTAAACAGTTTAGCCAAGCTCATTCACTAATCCTATCAACATCAATTTAAAGGACTTGGCCATGTTTAAACTGCATGGACCAAGTCATTGTTATTGCATGGGGCTTTATTCAATTTCTTTTATGCCCTCTTTTCTTTTCTTTTCAAATCATTTACAGAATGGAAAATTATTTGCAAATCAAACACACTTAAAGGAATAAATCTTAATCACCAGTTGATCCTATAAATTATAGGGTTATAACAGCGGCTCCACCTGGGGATGGTACTCTCC
>ML796982.1:104104-155261 GCA_009831015.1 Picea engelmannii
CTGGGTTTTCTTCCCCTAGAGGGTTTCCCAGGATAAATGTTGTGTCTATTGTGGATGTGTATTTCTCAGTGATCTTGTTCTTATTATGCTCTTATCTTATGAAATGCAAAGAACTATAATATCAGCATAAAACATTAACAGACCTGTCCATAGGTTGTCGAACTTGCCATGTTTTCTTTTATCTTCATTCCTAGCATCCCACCTCAGAACCAAATCACCTAACTCAAAATCATCTTCTTTAGTTCTTTTGTCAAAGATCTTTTTGATGTTTTTCTGGACGACCTAAGTTTTGTTGTATACTTCTTCTCTAGACTATCACAAATGTATCATCTAGTTTATTCTTCTTTGGGAGTCATTCGGATCAGCTTGCATCTCCTGTAATAGTTTCATGACAGGAACCCCCAAAGAGGTAGGGAACAGAGCTTCAGTTCCATAGACCAAATGGTATGGAGACATACCAATTGACCTCTTAGTGGTCAGCCTGTCAGCCCAAAGTGCGAAAACTAGCTTGTTATGCCAGTACTTCTTGTTTTCTTCTAGCGTTTTCTTAATGATGTTCACCAGGGTTTTGTTGGAGGACTCTGCCAGCCCATTTCCCTGAGGGTAATAAGTTGCGGAGTGTCCCAAGGTGATGTGATATTGGCTACAAAAATCTATGATCTTTTTGGATCGAAAGGAAGTTGCATTGTCAGTTATGATTTTTCTGGGACATCCAAAACGAGACAAAATACTATTTTCCAGGAATTTAATGATGACAGAGTTAGTAGCTTGCCTGCTTGGTACCGCTTCGATCCAATTTGTGAAATGGTCCATGGCAGTGAGAATCCGTTTGTGTTGGCCCGAAGAAGGAGGGTGTATCTCTCCGATGAATTCCAAACCCCATTGTTGGAAAGGGGTTTCAACTGAGATGGGTTTCAGTGGTAAAGGCAGGAGCTTCTTCTTACCTTCAAACACTTGACATTTGTGGCATGAAGTGACTCTCTGATGTACATCAACGAACAATGTAGGCCATTAAAACCCAGCTATGAGGATCTTATTGGCTGTAGTCTTCCAACTCAGATGACCACCACAGTCTCCTGCATGGAAATCTTGTAAAATCTTGTCAACTTTGTCTTTCAAAAGGCAATTTAACAAAATACCTTCTAGAATACAAAATTTTAATGCTTTCAACTTCAAAAACCTAGATTTAGTTTTAGTCAGACCAGGGGGAGCTTGTAAATTATGTAGGACAAATATTAGGTCTGCGTACCATGGAGAGTTTAGGAATACCTCTTTCACGTTTGGAGTCACCTGCTCTCCCTACTCATCAACTGCAGCCAAGAAATTAATATCTAAAGCATGGAAATTAGATTCATCCATTAATTTTGCTAGACCCTGACCTTTGATCAGTTTAGTAGGCTTAATCTCTATATCATATTCCATAATGACAACAATCCATTTCCCTCTTCTGCCGTTTGGATTATCTTGAGTTAAAATATCTTTTACCACTGCATTCAAAACATAAGAAATTGTGTGAGAATGGAGTATGTAAACTCTAAATTCCTTTATGGATTTTACTTGAGAAAAAAATTGCTTCTTCATTATTTTGTAATTCAATGCAGCATCTCTTAAGGATTTGTTGAAAAAGGCTATGGGTTGTTCATACCCCTCATTGTTTTTCTGTAGTAGTACTGCTGCAATGGTGTGTTCAGATTCAAAAGAGAAAAGGTAAAAGTCTTTGGTGAAATCAAGATTGATCAAGACTGGAGCTTGTGTAAGTGCATGTTTAACATGCTCAAATGACTACTTGGATTCTATGTTCCATTTTATTTTTGTGTCTTTTTTCAACATGTTTTTGATGTTCCTAAGATGCTCAGCTAGGTTGGGTATGAATCTTCTTAGGAAGTTTATTTTCCAATGAAGGATTGTAACTCCTTGATGTTCCTTGGGTGTTCCAGTTTCTGAATGGCCTCTATTCTGCTAGGATCTATTTTAATTCCATCCTTATAGATTATGTGTCCCAACAACTTACCTTCCTCTAACCCGAAGAGGCTTTTCTTGGGATTCAAAGATATCCAAAATACCCTGTGCTTCTCAAACACTCATATGAGATGCTTTAAATGTTCATCGTCAAATTGAGAGTAAATTGTCACATCGTTCAGATAAACGACTATAAATCTACCGAGCTCATCCACAAAATTAATGTCCATTGCTCTCTAGAAAGTGGCACCAACGTTCATCAAACCGAAGGGCATCTTTACATACATGAAGGTTCCCCAGGGCATGATCATCTGGGTGAACAAGAACATGGTTATATCCTGAGAACCCGTCCAGTAGAGAAATTCTGCTGGACCCAACTACCTTCTGTAGGATGTGGTCCATTTTAGGTAAAGGGTAATTGTCTTTTAGAGAGATCTTGTTCAAGTTTCGAAAATCAATCCATAGCCTGATTTCACCAGTTTTCTTTGTGGTAGGAACCAGATTCGAAACCCATTTGAAAAACCTTAAAGGAACTATGACTTTCACATCGTACATCTTCTTAATATATTTCTCTATTAGGGGTGGTAACTTGGGATTGATTCTCCTAAGTTTATGTCTGAAGGGTTTGTGTTCTTATTTTATCGGGATCCTGTGATGTATGATGCTTGTGTCGTAAGATTTCAAATCTTCGTAACCCCAGGAAAATGCGTCTATATATTCCTTAAACAATTCAATGTACTTGATTTTCTGCTCAAGGGGTAAAGATTTGGAAAGTTTTATCATCTTGGGTTTCTCTTCTGTCCCTATGTTACATTCTTCAACCTCCTTACCACTGGCTTCGATTTTTGGTTTTTTGGCAACGTCATTAAAATCAAACAAGTCTTCCAATGGAACTAAACCTCTAGGTAGCACATTATTTTTCAACTGCAGAATATCAGAATCTACATCATTTTCATTGAATTCTTCAACATCTATTTTATTTACACTACCATTCTCAAAAACAGCTTTATTTACAAATTCATCGTCATTTTCTAAATCTATGTTTGTACATTCGAAATCATTCTTACATTGTAGAAACTCTTCGATCTGATCGTCATTTCCAAATACCTTCCAATATCTGATGTTGTCAGGAACGGTTGGTCTGCACCTCACCTCCACTATGTACTTGTGAGTGGGACGAAAAGTAATTTTACAAGAAGTTGTCGATGTAGCCAACCCATCTGCAAGTATATTTTTTCCCCTAGGCATTACCTGCAAGTCAATCTCAGTAAATCATTGAAGAGCATCTAAAACAACATTCCTATAGGATCTAAGTCTGGGGTGTTTTGCTGCATACTCACCTTTGATTTGCTTGATAATCAATTCAGAATCACCCCTTACCATTATCTGCTTGGCACCAACTTTCTTCAATAATTTCAGGCCGAGCATCAAAGCCTCATACTCGGCTATGTTGTTAGTACATTGGAAGTTCAGTTTGTAGGAATGATTCTCGGAGTACTTTGACCTATGGTTATACAACCAAACTCTGGCTCTAGCTCCTTCTTTACTCACAACACCATCAAAGTCCATGCTCTAGAAATCTGTTGGCAACTCCTCATTCTCTTCAATCATGGTATTTCTTACTTCGACAACTGCTTTATCATCCTTCAGATCAGGTGTATCATCTTCCAGTTGTGCGATTTTTCAAAGTCACCATCGTTGTATAGAATAAAAGAGTCCAGATCAAAGTGTGAAGAGTATAGTGGGTAATTGTGTGGATTTTCTTGGTTGTTGACCATATACTTCATCAGTGTTTCCCTGTAAAGTCTTCTCTGTTGTCCGAAAACCAGATGGTAGCGTAAGACATATCTAGTTGCAAGGTTCCTCTCAATTTATCTCCCCAAGACCTTGATAGCAACATACCATACTTGGGGGGAATATCTGCAATGACGATAACCATCACCATACTTTTCGCTAGGATTTGAGCCAAGGTGATGCATAAGTCTTTAATCAGGACTATACATTTGACTTTGCTGGAGTAGAAAGAATGAAAATCTTTGTAGGGTCTGGTGACCTCGAGTCCCAACTTTTCCATCATGGATTTGGGCATTAGGTTGTGGGAGGCACTAGAATCCAACATAGCATTGTGTAATATCAAATCATGGATGTTTAGGCTGATGTAAAAAGGGGCCACGTCACCATTATCAACTTGACCATCAACTTCAAAACCAAACATGAGCTGAGGTTGATCATCGGCAAGGTTTATTGTGTCAGAGTGATGTAGGTTTATTGTTAGTACATTGGAAGTTCAGTTTGTAGGAATGATTCTCGGAGTACTTTGACCTATGGTTATACAACCAAACTCTGGCTCTAGCTCCTTCTTTACTCACAACACCATCAAAGTCCATGCTCTAGAAATATGTTGGCAACTCCTCATTCTCTTCAATCATGGTATTTCTTACTTCGACAACTGCTTTATCATCCTTCAGATCAGGTGTATCATCTTCCAGTTGTGCGATTTTTTCTTCAAAGTCACCATCGTTGTATAGAATAAAAGAGTCCAGATCAAAGTGTGAAGAGTATAGTGGGTAATTGTGTGGATTTTCTTGGTTGTTGACCATATACTTCATCAGTGTTTCCCTGTAAAGTCTTCTCTGTTGTCCGAAAACCAGATGGTAGCGTAAGACATATCTAGTTGCAAGGTTCCTCTCAATTTATCTCCCCAAGACCTTGATAGCAACATACCATACTTGGGGGGAATATCTGCAATGACGATAACCATCACCATACTTTTCGCTAGGATTTGAGCCAAGGTGATGCATAAGTCTTTAATCAGGACTATACATTTGACTTTGCTGGAGTAGAAAGAATGAAAATCTTTGTAGGGTCTGGTGACCTCGAGTCCCAACTTTTCCATCATGGATTTGGGCATTAGGTTGTGGGAGGCACTAGAATCCAACATAGCATTGTGTAATATCAAATCATGGATGTTTAGGCTGATGTAAAAAGGGGCCACGTCACCATTATCAACTTGACCATCAACTTCAAAACCAAACATGAGCTCAGGTTGATCATCAGCAAGGTTTATTGTGTCAGAGTGATGTAGGGATCCAACATTCAAATCTTTGGTACCTATCTCAGGTTCGATGCTCAAATATTTTATCACCTGAGACCTGTAAGCATTCTTGTTCATCATCTCGGAGATGGGAATGGGAATCTCCAGTTTAGCTAGTTCCCCTTCAAGGTTGAAAGGAGCAGTGGTTTTGTTTAAGGTCTATACTTATGATTTATCGGCAGAAGCTCTGTGGCCAGGTGCACTTGTTTGAATGATTGAGGGATCTCCAATCCGACTTTCTATTTTAAGAATTTCTGGAGTTTTTTGCGCAGGAGATTCAACATTTTTTCGCCCAGGGACTTTCTTGGGAGGGTTTTCTGAGGTTTTATTGGTTTCAATAGCCTTCTTCAGAGAGTTCTTGTTTTCCTTCTTTCTCCTCAGGTTATACTGCCTGTGAACCTCCATTATAGCATTCTCAAAGGCTTGTTTTTCTGCTTTCTCAGCTTCTTCATTTACATCTGTTTGTGAAAGGAGAAAGATTGTGTGCTCTTTCTAGGTGAGAAAAATGGATCCATGATCGTGATCATGATCACCCATTAGGTTTATATGAGTGTCATCAAACTCCTCAATTACTTCCTCCCCATCATCGACATAATTCTCCTGGAGAGGCGGTCTAATCTGTTGATCAGGTCCTCTCTGTTCCCTTTGATCTCTAGGATCTCTCTGCCTGATTTGAGGTGGATTTCTTCTGAAGTTTGGGTTTTTGATCTGAGGGACGGCTTGGTTCTCCCTAGGTGGGTTTCTATCAGTTATGGTGAGTCTCTCCATCATTTTCTCCATAGCTCTGGCGAGAGAATCTAATTTGGCATCAGATGAGGAAGTAGAATGTTCTTCTTTGATGGTGACCCTCTTTTCTGTTCTTTGCCTGACCCTTCTGTCCAAAAGATTTTCTTCCACACTGACGACACTTCTTTGCATGTCTTCCAGAGTTGTTGTGTTTCTTTCCCTCAACTGATATGACATGTCAGCATCAAAACCATCAGGGAATTTTAATAAATCCAAACCTTGTGGTTGTTTGATGGCAGCGGGGATTGCATTGTATAGATTGTTGAAATGAGTGCAGTAATCATGCACTGTCTCTTCTGGATTCCATCTGATGTTCTCATATTCTGATAGAATATGGAGAGGATTTTTATTTATCTCCCACCTGTCAAGGAAAGCTCGATGAAAGACAATAATGTCAGTTATGGTAGAAACCTGTAAGGTTTTGAACCACTTTTTAACTTCCACAGTCAGACTTTGTGCGAATAATCTCATTTTCACGTCAGCTTCGTCTACTTCCTGCAGGTCAAAATAATCGTTCATTTTGTCAACATGTTGTTGTGCATTTAGGGGACCAGTACTATCAAATTGAGGGAGTCTAGTTTGATAATCTTGAGGCATGTCATGTAAAGGAGCAACCAACACCAATGGAGCATATCTTGCTGCCATGATTGGTGGAGGAGGCTGAACCACAACCTGTGTGACATGAGAGGTAGTGACTGAAGCTATAGAAGATGAAGGGCTTGGAGTAATAGAGTGACCTAGCTTAGGTTTAATGTAAACTGCAGCAATGGTTAAAACAGGAAGTTCGACGGACTGCTGAAGATGGAGTTTGTCTAAGGCTTGACCAAGATTCACAACTAAGTATTCAAGCTTAACAATCTCAGGGCACAAACGTTGATCATCTTCATCTCTGGGAGAGAGTATTTCAGGGGTCCTAAGATGAAAGATAGTTTGATCTAAGACTATTTTACTGACAAAACTGTTAGATTTTGTCCTGAAAAGACTTGGTTGAGAGGAAACAGAAGACTCATGACCTTGAAGAATGACTAACTTCTCTAGGATGGAAAGGGACCTTAGAAGTGGGTTGTTACTCCTTGAAATCTCTGCAGTATTTTTCTTCCTAAGAAATATTTCGAGATTATTTGTTGCAATTGTAGGTTTTGGGTCTGGGTGAGATCTGGTGTGAACTCTTTTCAAAGCCAGAATTTTAAACTTTTATGAATCCTAAATTAATATATACAAACCTTTAACAACCTCTGAACATTATATCTTTTATTTTTAGATATTGTGATTAGTTCATAAATAAGGTTTTTTTGGGGAAAGAAATCGTGGGATTGAAAATTTGTTCGTTCCCCAGTATGGTCACCACTATGTTATCGCTCTATAAATTCCCAAAGGTTGCCAGGGTAGAAGAAACTTATCAGAGGTAACTTTATCCAACCACTTCGAAACTAGGATCTAGCCCTTCTAGTTTCAGAGAGGGATCTCTCTATTTGATTTAGCTATGTTTCGGTTTTAAGATATTAGGCTAGTTAAATAGAAAAAGATTGTGTTTTTTTTCTTTATATAAATGGCTGAAAAAGGGTTTATGCTTCCATTGGGCTATGGGGCCTGTCTTATAAATATAGGGGTAAAACATAAAAACTCGAAGATTTATTTCACAGGGAAAGATAATGTGTTTACTGGGTTCTTTAGCAATAAAGTGATGCATATCAGAAAAGACGAGGATTTCAATTAAAGAAAACAAGCAATTAAGAATTTATTTATTGTAACATCAGGAGATAAACATTTAGATATTCAAAAGTCAAAAACAGGGTATATGCGGATAAATCCTGCAACATTCGCTACTTTTAAATAGTCAGATTAAGAAAACAATATGATAACTAAGAGGGATAAACTTTTAACATAGAAGAGTAAACATCACCAATAAATAACACGTAGGAATCCTGTGGAACATCTCTTTGTATTACTGGAAGATCTCTTGATAAATTTACAGTGCTTACATCTTATAGAGCATAAATATCAACCCCCAGTACTTCAAAGTTTGAAGTATTTATAATCAAAATTACAAACGACCCTGTCATTGATGATCAGGACGTGGCGAGAACTGAAACTAACTAACTAAATAATAGAATACAAAAATATAGGTAACTGCTGATGATCTGTCGAATTCTTCATGCTGAATCTGGGGGAAGGCAGTTGGTGAGTCACCCAAGTGACTTGGACTGATCTGTCTACTGACTCATCTCACACACTTCATTTCCTACTCGATCAAATTACACAGTTCTTCCCATCTTAGCTGACTGGGAATGGTGACTTTGAGTAGTCTACGGTATACTTCATCTACTTCTGTGTATTTGAAAAAAATTGGTTTGATGATGAAGATATATTTGATCTCATGCTGTATACTGATGTCTGGCTACAAAGTCTCCAAGAACGCTTTACCCTTTATAGTGCCTTGTATCCTTGAGAACTTGGAACTATCCTTGGCCATTGTAGCCATTTTCTGCTTGTAGTCTGGAAGGGTCATCAACTTGTCATTAAGAACCATTAGACCAGGAAGACCCTTTTTCTGTAAAGCCTCGATCTTGCCGAAAAACCTTTGAACTCTAATGTCCATGTTTTGGACTTTTTCTTCCAATTGCAACATCAATCCTTTTTTGGTCAGAACCCTCTTGACTTCGAGAATGTTTTCTATCCTGTCTTTGATCTTCAAGTCTTCCAGTTCTTCTATGGTTTTTGAGTTCAAGAATTTAATTATTTCATTGGCTTCAGAGTGCATTTCTCCCAACTCTCCTTTAATTTTGTCAATAACCTACCTACTTCTTATCACTAGCTCATTCTGCTCAAACATGATCTATACCATAGGCCATATTTCATTCATAGATTTGGAGATATCCATCCAAATATTTTCTTTGGCCGCAACAAGTGTCTTTCCTGCCACTGTTTTCTTTTGGAGTTGCCGCAATTCCTGTTTGAGCTTATCTGATGTTTGCTTCTCAGTGTGGAAGCTTGTCTGGTAAGAAATCTTGAGCTCCTGAAGACTCTCAACCTCCTTTTTCAGTCTATTGATCTCTGTTTCTTGTAAGTTCATCTCCTCCGTGGATTTTTCAAGCTCCATTGTCTTTTCCAGAGCTGATAGTGGGGTGGCTGAGGGAATTTCTGTTGTGGTGGTTGTTGCTACAGTATCTTTGTTGACTTCGATGAGTGGAACTTCACTCAATGGAATGAATTCCATCAATGTTGATTCTTCCTTCTCCTTTACCAACCTTTCCAACTCTGCTTCCATTTCTTTTAACTGTGCATTCTTCTCCATGATCAACTTGAGCATTTCATCCTTTTCTCCTTGTGTCTCAGTGATCTCCTTAGCTTGTGCATCCTCTGTGGGTGGAAATTTTAATTGTTTTCTAAGAGATGTTATATCATCGTTCTTCTTCTTTAGCAAATATTTTATTCCTTTCACATTCGAGGGATCATACCTGATCTTGACTACCAATTCCTCTAGGGATTTTATCCTATTATCCTTTGCAAAAGAGGATATCGTTTCCAGTTTCAAATGGGTCTGAACATTGTTTAGAGCTACTTGTAATTTTCCAGCTGTAGAGGAAGCATGGGACAAAGTGGAGAAAACCATTTCACCAGTCTGTCTGTGTAGATCCATTTGGTCAGCTGGATGAACTTGTTTTATATCAAACACAAGGGTTGACCTTTTGTAGTCACTAATTTATTTGGGTTGAGGTACCTGTGTTTGCAGAAATGCAAGATGCATTCTTCCTTTTTCCGTGTTAAAAAATGATAACAGTCTGTGTTGGGCAGTGGACATCTTCTTCCATAACTAAGCATAAGTGATATTGGTCAGTTTCTGGTTTCTCTTCTTAATCAGATCATATTTTTCAAAGATGTTCAGCTTTGTGGATCCCTGTGGAATTTGGGTGGCCATAGTTATATCAGTATGCTTCTTTGAAACATAAGTAGACATTGTTTGACATCTGAATAAATTAATTGGTGTATCTCCTCCTTTAACCCCTTTGGCAGGCTGGATATCTTCTTCCACGGACCTGGGAATAGTATGAATGGTCTTAGGCTTTTTACTGTATAACTGAAACTCCTCCGCTGATACTTTGGTGACCAAAAAAGAAATTTCTTTCCTTGGTCTTTTTTCCTTTTGCACTGGTGGAGTGACAGTCTAGGAAGTTAGTACTAAGGAAGAATGTTGTTCAGTGTCTTCCAAGGTGTTCTCTTCCCACTATGTCTGATTTACATACTTCTCAATTTCCGGTTTAAGTATGTGAGCATACTGAGCGCTTTTGTTTTTGGCTCTCATTTCCGCGATGATCCCATTTGGATCATATTTCCAAATAAAACTAGTGTTGAATTTCATTTCCTTTAATATATTTTCTGCCTCTTCTCTAGTGGCTCGACTATTACAGATAAAAGGTCCTATCTACCCCTTAATCCTCAACTGTTGTTTTTTCTTCAGAGATACAATGTGGGTATCATCTGAATTTATCATATGGCAAATATACTCTAATGCAAATATCCAAACGGGCAGATATTTGGGTAATTTTTATGGAGCCAACTCACATCCATACACTCTGATTTCTGTGTTGTATTGATACAGGAACCAGTCTCCTATCTTTGCAAGGTACGAGAGATGTAAGATTCTCTGGATCTCTTCATTTATCCTTGGCTCTGGTCTCCCACTAAGCATGCTCACCACTGGATGATAAAACATATCAATGAACTGTTTGAAACTAAACTCCGTGGAGTTTCTTCTGAGAAGTGAAGTCCATTGGGTTACTACATGTGGTTTCTCGTCCTTGTCCATTTTCTGCATCATGAAAGAAAACATTTCTGCTTGAAAAACGATGAACATGTATGCCATTATTGAGGAATACCGGAACATGCCCTCTGTGGCAAATTTTGAAAATTGGTCATGGATGTTTTTTTCCAAGAAAAAACTGTAGTCAAACTGGGTGGTGGCCTGTTCCTTAGCCGAAAAAATGGACAGGAAACCTAATATAGGTTCATCCACCCATTCATCTGAAAAGTAGCCAAGCAGGCAGCAAAGCGATGAAATAACTTGGTTCCCCCTTTCTGAGAACATGGAAGAATGATACCGGGGGTTTTTCTTGGGGAGTTGAGCGTCCTGTGGGAGAAAAATCTCAAAGATCTGGGCCCTTTGAGGAAAGGAAAAGTTCTAATACAACTTCGTTAGGATTTCAAGGTTGAAAGGAGAGGTGGATTCGGTCCTGGGTATCTGCATCATCTGATCTATGGCCTCTAGCATGATAAAGAACAAGGTCTCTCCCGATGATGAAACTATGACTCTCTGGTCAGGGAGGTAATGAGCCTGGAATTTTAGGGCGAATTCAAGGAAATGATGGACTTGGGGAAAGAGATATAGAGGAATATTTGACTCCCAGGGTCCAATTTCATCACTCTGATCCAAGAAGGTGTCTTTAAACCATGACTGCAACTCTGCGAAATCAAATTCGCACTTCGTCTTTGAGATAAGATAATCCTTGTCGGCCAATGGGATTTTGTCGAGATCGACAGAAGGTGGGAGGAAAGGATTTTCCTTGGCTTCTGCTTTTTTGGAATTTGGCGCCATCACTGTGAAAGGTACCTGTAATTCAAACACAAATGTTAGTGGGTATTTGCTATGGCTGGGTAGATGGTTGGATCAGAGAAGGGGAAGAAATTGTCTGGTGTGCAGAGAGGGTGAAAAGTGTGTCAATGGCGAGACATGGGTTACTTTTGAGTGAGCGGGTATTTGTTGGGCGCGGGGGATAGGTCATCAACCTAACGGGTGTGTGGCCTATAACAAATTGCCAAGATATCCTTAGGAACATGAGGAGGCAGGAGAAGGATGCATGACATGTGTACCCGAATGACATGGAGGATGATGATTGGGGGAATGAAGAAGGAGACATGACCTGTAACGGGTGAACGGATAAGATAGGTGGAGAGGATATTGAGATGTGAAAACATGAGGTGGTGGCAGTATGTCAAAAGGGAAGGGGTGCGACGCAATAGATTAGTGACATGTTGGGATGGGGCCCGCCAGGAAAAACCACTCCATTCCGGACCCCCCCCCCCCGCCGTTAAAAGAAAAACGGTCCAGGGGGTCTGGAATCTCTTGTAGACCGTCCATCTATGCACCTTCAGAATAACCATAGATCTGTGCGCACTTGTTAATTCCCATTCCGTACCCCCCGCCCACCGTTAAAGGAAGAACGGTCGGGGGGGGGGGGTCCAAAACTTCTTCTCGATCGTAGATCTAGGCACCAATACCTCAGTCGTAGATCTATGTGCACTTTTTAATCAGTAAGTGCGAAATCATATATGCAACAGAGACTTAGGTTTAGTTCTTTTTGTTGGTTTCGCTCAGCTTTCCCTGCTTTTTGTCACCATGGGGGTTAGGCAACACACTCCCAAACATCAAAGATATGAATATACATCGATCATCATGCATGTTTTATTGAAACAAAATTGACTAATCTATGCTCTAACCTACTCACCTATGACATTTATCCCAACTTAAATTGTTGGACTAAGAAATTACTATGTCCTAAGGTTATTTGACCAAGATTAGGTTGTTTGATCAAATTTATTTCACTAGCTAACCTATCTACTTGGCTAAGATTAAATAGTTTAGCCAAGCTCATTCACTAATCCTATCAACATCAATTTAAAGGACTTGGCCATGCTTAAACTGTATGGACCAAGTCATTGTTATTGCATGGGAATTTATTCAATTTCTTTTATGCCCTCTTTTCTTTCTTTTTCTTTTCTTTTTCTTTTCTCTTTCTTTTCTTTTCTTTTCAAATCATTTACAGAATGGAAAATTATTTGCAAATCAAACACACTTAAAGGAATAAATCTTAATCACTAGTTGATCCTATAAATTATAGGGTTATAACACATCGAATCTAGGTAAGGGATGGTCACGATTTGCTTGGAAAGTCGAATATTTTAAGTCTTGCGGTTCAAACTAATACACATCGTCATATTCAACGTCCATTATACAATCGTGTGTATTTTTAATTGTTAGTCACATTAAACAAATGGTGTGATGTAATTTTAATTTTAATCGGGGTTGTAGTCTTTGTTTGAATCCACAAAATAAAAAAGAAAATCGAAATTTGTGGAATTGAATGGATAGTTGGAGGTTCCACTAAGTTTGGTGGATTGAGTTTCATTTACCTTTGTGATAAGCATACACCTTTTGAAATAGAAACTTCACCATTTTATGTGGAAAAATATATACTTGTCGCATGCACCAATGTATTGCAGTTATTACAGTAAAAATGGTCAGTAGGATCCAAAATAGCTTTAGGAATCGCCAAGCTTTGTGGTGGTTTTCTCTATATCCTAGCCTCCACCTGTTGCTCCAGCATTTGATCTTTTTGAATCTTAGGCACCACATGGAGGGAACTTAAAATTATGTATTGGAGACAATGAACCCTATCAGATTTACTCAATGCAATTCCCATGATGATTTTCATATTTCATCACAAACATGCTTTATAGTTACAATTCCCCCTATAAAACATACATGAATTGGAAATGTCCTCCTCATGTAGCAAGGTGTACCACTTTTCAATGCAATAAACACAGTAACACTTTGTACATTTGGAGCACCAGACCACTCTTCCTTTGTAATTTATTTGACATTGATGGTACATTGTACTCACAGTTCTCTGTGATGGTGACTTCATTTTTGTCTCCTTCGCAGGATTATCGTGAGACAAAGAACATACTCCAAGCTCGGTACAACCTTTCTCTACAATTTGCTAACATGTTTTCTCTTCACCTTAGTTGCTTCAACCTTAGCAACATCAACCTTTGGAGGTGGAGGAATCGTCATTATGGAATTAGGTAGATATAATTGCCTAGGTTACGAGGTCAAATCTCTAACACTAGAATCCTCAAACCCAAGTTTTTTATTCTTATTTCTCACAAGTTAATAAGAATCTCAGACACTAGAATCGTCAAACCTAATTTCCTTATTCTCTCTCACAATTTCATCAGAATCTTGGACACTGGAATCCTCAAACCCAATTTCTTTATTCTTTTTTCTCACATCTTCATAAGAATCCCTGGACCTAGTTATCATTCTAGGAATCCATTTAGGGGAGGGGAAAACGAAAGAAGAAATCGAAGGAGAGCTCCTAGTTCTGCAACGCTCCATTTTTCGGTGGTATATTTTACTGTGAGAAAAAGCCTAGGGTTTTTTTTTTGTATGTGAAGATTCGGGTAGGCTCTAATTATCCTGATTGTGGCAGTGGTGTCTCTTTCTTCGAGAGAAAGTTCTACATAATTGTCTTGATTGTATTTCTCATATTTCTATAGTTCCATGTTATCTTTGAAGTTGTTGGTATCATAAATTGTATTGCTTGAGTTTTCAATTGTAGCAGTAGATTCATTTGAACCATAGGGTGAAGAATAAGAAATACGTTGAAGAGAAGGGGAAGGATATTTCTTTGAAGGAGACTCATGCAAAATTCTTGGTGACCTGTCCAAAATTCTTTTTTCAAATTGGCGTGGACTCTCCAAATTACTAGGTCTTCTATTACCATTCACTATTTCTTTAAGCTCGATTCTCATGTCATTTTTATTTCTACCAATCCTTCATTCAATTTGTGAATTTTGGCATCCCTCGAAGTATTTATTGCATCATTTACTTGACTTACAAGGCTCGCACAAAATTCTTTAAGACCTTCACTCAATTCCAGTGTGGAGGGAGAATTGGAAACATTGGTAAGTGTGGAAGACATGGTGTCAAGGCCCATCTTGTCTCTAATACCAATTACAAGAGAATGCGAGATATATAAGAATTTATGTATTCAATATTCATTTATTTATTATTCGATGTCTAAATAAATTTAAAATAGTGTGTGTAAATACACAAGAATGAATATAGTCACGTCTTTAGACAATGGAAATGACTTAACATTGATGGTATAATTAATACAAACACTCATTAACCATAATATGCAATAAGGTATATTACAAGAAAATTGAAAGACAACCCATAGTGATCTCATCAATCACTTGGGAAAAGAGAATTTCACCGCTCATTTTGGAGAAGAGAATGCCATCTCTCAATTCAAGGTGCTCTTTCCCCCTCAAAGCTAGAAATGGGTGCAAAGTTTCAAACCCCATCTCTCCAAAAATGTTGCAATTGCCTTTATTCTTTGCATTCATGATTTTCCCTCTTTCTCTTTTAATTTTTTCTCTCAATATTGTGTTTGAGTGCAGTTTTAATGGAGGAAATGGAGTGGATATCCATGGGAAAGCCACAAAACTCGCTTATATTTCTCATGGGAAATGCCAAAAACATGTGCAAGTGCAGTTTCCAATGGTTGAATGTGCTCTCTGAATCCAATGGTTTTGGGATGACCACAAACCAAATGTATAGGAAAAGTTGATGTCTTCTACTAATTGGTGGTGGTTTTTCAAGGTAGACCACAAACTCTTGAACTTGGATCTAACACTCAATGGGTCTTGGAGCATTTCCTAAGTTAGCTAAAATTTGATGCCATATTCTAATTGGAAGTTCTCTCGAATGTTGGTTTGAAGATGACCATAAATTGTTCTCTAGTAGAAGTTGTGATTCTTCTACTAAATGGAGGTATATGGAAAACCACAAACCAATTGGGTGGTTTTGGGATGACCACAAACCAAATCAAGCCCGCTTGTTACTGCTCGATTGGTAGGAATTTGAAACATGAAGCCTGATTAATCACTGATATTGTTCCTCCATATCAGGGGAAAGTTGAGAAGACAAAAATCTTTCCACCGAAATATGTGTCAATACTTGAGAATGGATTCTTTGGTATGACTGATATATCTTCTTGATTGTTGATTACCATTGCCAAGAAGTGATCCACCCATAGAGGTTCTTTACTCTTTCATATATATTTCATTTGGAATGTTTGTTTGAAGGATGATTATGCTTTCCACAATTCTCACAAGGATGAAGATAAAAAAATTGATCTTTCATGTGGCTAACTTGTTGACAATGTTAGCATTTTGGAATCTTCTCTTGTGTTGGAGCATGTGAAGATGAATTTTCTTGAAGGAATCTAGCACTTTGGAATTGGATTGGTTTGGAATAATATGGAATGTGATTGGTCACTTCCATTTTGTATCCAATACCTGTTATGCGCTTGTTGTTGATGATTTCTTCCCAAGGTTTGATTATGTACTTGGAAAGTGCAAGTGGAACTTGTTTATGACAAACTTCTTCTTCATTTGAATATGCTTCTAAAATGGAATCACTGATTTGATTATGTGTTAGTTGCTTATAGGAATCGTTCTCAAATTCAAAAAGAGAATTTTTATAAACTAGGACTAGTTCAAAATGATGATTCTTTTGTTGTATTTCTTCTTGTTGAAATTGTGGTTCAAGCTGGAGAAATTCAATTTTGTCCTACGAATCTTGTAAACAGGTTAGAACATCAGTGAGATTTTCTATGTTAGTTATGACTATATTTCCTAGAGAATGGAGTATTAGAGTGTTCAGTAACTCTAATAGTTCATTAATTTGATTCGTTTAGACACTGAATTAGACCTCAAAGGTTTCTTGCAACTCCACCATTTAACAATTAGATACAAACTTAGAAAATGAAGGGTGTTGGATTTTATCGAAAGTGAACCGATTTACAATGTAATTTAACTTAAATTCAAAAGAGTATGAGTAAACTTACAAAAATATTATTTGCAGGTTACCATTGTTCTTGTGAATGTGTCGTCATCCTGTGATTTACCATTGTTCTTGTGAATGTGTCGTCATCCTGTGATTTTGCTTCACCATAGACCACTTCTTCTAAGCATGATTATGATCCATATTTGATGGAAAATAGTTATGTTTATCGCTCCATCAAAAAGGCTTTATGTGCCTTCACTCGTTGGGCTTGATCAATGATATACCTTAATGAATTAATCTTTTGAAGCATATCTTGAATGTCATTTACAAGATAATCATCAATACACTTGATGAACCTCAAAACTGCAATAATGAATTGATCGTTTCCCAAGAGGAATTAGTAACTCAAACTCGACTCGATTCGATCCTAGAAATTTGAAAATTTGAAATATGTGATTAAAACAAAGTATTTTACCAGCTTAATGGGCTTAGTAAAATGTGTGCAGGGAAATTGCAAATGCTTGTCTTATATCATTGTTGTATTTCTTTCAAGTGGTATTCTTTGTCAATTGAACCTGAGAGCACTATCTTTTTGGTAGTTATGATCTAAGGATGTGAGTGATGAGGCAACATGAATTCATACCAGGGACAAAGAATTCATCAGAGTTTCAAAAATTGGCAGAAGAGAGTCTAGAGCCCTAAGGCTTCGAGTCAATGATGGGAAAAAGGCGTTTGAAGGACTCTAAACTTCATCCAAATTTTCACTTGGAATTGGGCCATTCAGTCGATTTTTTTTGCTTGACATTGGAGAGTTTGTCCAACCCAAGCACTGTTCCACTAGACACTAAATTAAGTCGCTTACTTTATTATCCTTAATGTCTAACCAACACAGTTGTTCAATATTACCTCATGATGCATGTATACTCAGAATCTGTAGATTTCCTAACTCGCTTGGGATGGGTTCAGTGAAGACGCAAATGATCATGATCCCGAAAATGTGGTAAATCAATAATATCAAAGAGATCCTATAGAAGAAACACTAAGCTCAATCTGTTGGCTCCATTCGCAAATCATAAATCACCTCCTCGGTCACTTCAGGGAAGGTTATGATAAGTGCATGTAACAGTGAGTGGAAGAATCATGCTCAAATCGTGATTGTGCAATGGTAAGAAAATGGTACAGCGAGGAATGCATAGTGACACATATGGAGGAGGATAGTTAAGCTTCTGACTTTGAGAGAGTAGAAGAAATCAACGCCATAGTTGGACGGTTGATTAAATTGAGACAAGTAAATGGAATGAAATTTTTTACACAAAATAGAAGATGGTTTTAAATTTCATTTCCAAACATCATTCTCATGCATTCAAGCTTGAACTCTCTTTATTTCTCCTTGTAATTTTCAACCATGAGATTTCTTTGTGTTGGATATATTACATACTAACCTAGGTAATTATTTTCCTAAGATTGATAGTCCAATGTTGAGAGCGCTTCCTTAAATGAGAATTTTCTCTCTAGTGAATATTCCCCTAAAAAATAGGGCGCTTCTCTTCAGTTAAGAGTCATTTACACTCAATTATACTAGTGGAAGTCACTCTTGCATGGAAACCTCAATTTTATCACCAGCAGTTGCATGTGTTTCTATCACTTCCACACGTGTGACTCAATTAACTGATGATTGCATGGATCATTTAACTAGGAATAGGTGGTACACTACTTTGGCTTATGTCAGTGAGTGTCTAGAGGTTATAGTACAAAATGCCACACCTATGCATTTGTGCCATGGCCTAACCCTTTCCCAATGCTTTCTAGACTTTTCCCTAAAATTCCTCCCAAAAATCATTTAAAAAACATGCCCTAAGAGCATATATGTGGGTTATCCTAGTGAAACATGTGGACATCCACGACTTTCCTCACTACAACCCATAGATTCCCTCATTGTTTGTGAAAAATAAAATAATCCTATGTTTTCGAGATGGTTTTTCAGTTGGGGTTGTTTCCCAACGACCCTTTCCCATACACAACGAAATTTAACTCCCCAAACCTCTTTGGGAAGATATAAAACAACCATAGAGGTATAAATAGGACAACACAAGTCCCTTGGTCCAAAATTATGCTGCCAGTATCTAACAAGCCTTGTTTCCCTATAATTCTATGAGAAACATCCCCTTTAGTCTGGAAACGCCTTTCCAGAGATTCTTTCTCATTTTATGTGGATATAGGGTGTCTCCTTATCCCTATCTGAGTCATTGAGAGAAGATAATATCAGTTGATTTTATGCTTGAGGACTCCCAGAGGAACCCATACAATTGGCTTCAAGACAGTGCCTAAGGCTGGACAAGGTTGTAACTTACCTTTTCCACTTGTTGATAATAAAAGAGTTTGTTTTCCCAAAAAATTGTCTTCAATGTACATTTATCTTTATGCTTACTTTTAATATGACATATAACATGCACATGCTTTTGATTGCATAACTACTTTCGTCCTCGCCTTAGGTTTGTATCTATCTTGCAAGCTGGTTCCAGCAGAAGATCAAGAAATTTTTTACGAATTGGAGCGGGGATCGACATCAAACGGGAGAGAAAGGTGCACTTTCTCTTCTCCTCTCTATCCCTACTTTCTCCTAATTTAGGTAGTTATTTTCCTTAGCTTTTATGTGCTTGTCTATGAGGGGAGACTTTTGTCTCTCTCACTTAGTCTTTCTCTATTGTGATCACGACCCAAGATCACAGGGGGAAAATACCTCAATCAGAATTGGTGACTCCACTAGGGATACTCCTAGTTGGGTTAGTTTGGTTGAGGTGTATTGCTCGCTTAGCCCTTTTCTGTTAATTTATGAGCCTGTTACAAAGTTTTTTAGCCTCACGGGACCTCCTGCTAAGTCTTAAATCCCTTTGTTTATGAGTGGCCTTTTCTATTTTCTAACACTACATTTACATCCAACTTTTGCATCATTGTAGCCCGCGTACATTCCCGAGTTTCATTTCTACATCCCACAAATATCCGCGAGCTTCACTGGTAACAGTCGCGGACCTATGTGAAGATAAAAATAAATAAATTTCTCTTCCTTTTTGGGTTGAATGCTTGGTTTCATTAGTCGGCTGGGTTGTCCTAAGTCTCTATTTGGTTTCCCTCTGTTAAGTCTTGAATGTTTGATGTGCAAAAAATATTAAAATATTTGCTTAGACTCTTTAGTATAAGGTTTGTTAGGTAGACTGAAAGATTAGCCTTGTTTTTCAGCATTTCCAAATTCATTGTCTTTTCAATGGGGTCCTGGTTGAACGCTTTTTGTCTTTGTGCCTGCTTTCTACCATGTTTCAAAAAGAAAAAAAAAATTGCATTCTTGTGGTTATTTTTTCTTTTGTAAATGAAGAAAAAAAAAATATGCATGTTTGTTTGCTTCTCATTTCTTGAACCCTTTCCTTTCGTCTTTGCGAGAAAAGAGGTAGTTACTTATCATTCAGGTAGTTGCATTATTCTTTGGTAGTGGTAACCGTTTTTATTAAAAAAATAATAAAAAAATCTAGTAGTATAAGTTTTGCATTCGCAACTCGAAGTGTTCTAAATCTTGCACTCAAACTTTTGTTTTCATCTGAAAAAGAAAATAATTTGCTTCATAAGAGTTGTTGCATATATTTTCATTTGAAGAAACTACTTTGTGTTCTTATATTTCATTTCTTTTGGATTTGATATAAAACATCACCAAAGTTTCATTTGTACCCCTTTTGAGTAAAAACAACCTATTAAAATGAACGCATAACTAAAATTTATTAGAAAACTTTCATTTTTTTAGGGTAAACCAACATTTTTAGGCTAGGACCTTGGCATAGGTTGGAGAGTAAATTTCTCCAAGGCCACTAAACAAACATAAGTGTCTGAGATAGGGAGTGTAGAACCCAGTTGTTTGTATAGGTTGGTTTGGAAGGCCCTCTAACATAGGACTTAAACACGAGGTCTCATAAGGAATATCCGAGGAGATTCCCCTCCAGAGTTGGACTGAATGTAATGGAAATATTGTGTATTGGTGGTTTCGGTCGTACCCATACCTCTATGAGAGGTGGTGCTTCCGAGGCTTCGAGATTTGTTACCCTGCCCACACTTTTGATCCTGAATGTCGACTGTACCCCCCAAGCATTGACTGCAAGTTGGTAACCATAGTTTATCTTCATAGGTGAATCATAAGGTGACTGAGGGGGTTTGTCGTAGTACCCAGGGTAGATTCTGTATCACACACTTTAGTACTTTTGGAGGGTGGCATGAAAAGCATGGGTACTTACACTGGATACGACTGACTTTTGGAGGTCAAGATAATTGCTTCTCGTACCTTTGTTCGTTGGTCCACGGGACTTAATCAACCCGTGCCTTCGTCCGGAAGGGCCTAAGCCCACTTTTTTACTTTTTCGGTCTCAAGACTTAATCCACTTAAGTCGGAATCTTGACAGAGTTGTTTGTGTTTGTTTTCTCTTTAGGGATTTGTACTTGTTTGTTTGGTGAAGGTAGTTTAACCTTAGGCAGGCGAGTCTATTGTCATCGAGAGTTGATCACTCAAAGTGGCCAACTCACTGCCTCGAAGATCGAGGAGAATTCAAGGACTTTTGCCCAAGGAAGAGATTAGAATTAATTCTCCCCGACCTCCACAAAGGCGTCAACTTGATCAGTCTGGCACTTTCGTACCGGTTGGTCAGACTGAGATCGTAGACCATAACTCTCCAGAAGTCAACGTTCTAGAACCAGAAGAGGTTATTGTTGAGGATCTTGGAGCTGAGGAATTCACTCCACGTGTTAATTCTTCGTTACCTTGGACTTTCCCATTTCCGGTCATACGAGTTCCACCTCCAGGATCAGACTTTGTTGATAGTATCCCTCTTTATTGGGACATTATGGATGACACTACGCCAGTGTCAGGGTCGAGAGCCTCTGCAACTCCCACCTCGACAGTCGTTATCGGGGGGATATTTACTCCTGGTATGTCATATCAAATGACAAATGTTGTTCAATCCACCATTGGTGCAACAACCAATAGCATTGCCTCGTCAGTTGTTGGTCCCACTCGAGTTTCAAGTGTAGTTGCATATTTTGCATCAACAACAGACACTTTCTCTTACATAATGTTTTCGATGGGTGTGCTCAACGCGTTGGTGAGTTATCAACCAATGTCCCAATCATCGAATGTTGGTGTGGGGATCACTCAATCTCCTTAACAAGCCTTTTCTTGGGGCGTAGGTCACATTCTTATGTCATCTCCATTCATTGGAAGTGGACTTGTTCCATTCTCTTGCCCTAATCCCGCATGGGGTTGGGGTGCCTCTATGGGTAGTGGATCCAAATATTCTAGTATGTTGTCAACTTTGACCTCATTCACACTTTATGGTGGGTTTGGGAGACACCTTTTCACCACGTCTATAGTTTTGGCAGGGGGAAACCCCTTCCAAGGTCAGTATTCCCCCCGACAAGGACCTTTTTCCTCACTAGGGGTGCCTTTGGGGAGTACTCATCTCCAAGGCCAATGTGTTGGGTATGTGTTATATTCTTTGCATGTGTGTGTGTGGGCGCGTCAGATTCGACAACTGTGTCTGACGATTTAGCGGATTTTGCTATTTTTAGCGATTTTCTAAATTAATCATGGATTAAGGGATTAGGGTTTTGGTATCTATGGAATACCTAGAAACATTGTATATATATTGTATGATGAATGGTGAAATTAATACAATGAAGCGTTAAATGGTTTTCTCTCGGTTAAGGGTTTTCGGTATAAATCTCCATGTACTATGTGTATGATCCATTGATTAATTTATGTTTTTCTTAAGAATCTATATGCATTGCTTTACTTCACAGGTTTAAGACTTACATGTGGTATCAGAGCTCGTTTTATCTTCAGAGGGTCGCCTTTGTTGTTGAGGGTTTGGCTCGGTCTTGATAGATCAAGTTTATCTTGGGTCTGTGATGAACCTGGGTTTAGTGGGAGATTTTGTAGTGGAGATTCGAGTGTAGAAAGAGGAATGGCGAACTCTTCTAGAATCAAGATAGAGAAGTTCAACGGTAAAAATTTTGAGCTATGGAAGCTCAAGATGGAGGACCTTCTTGTAGACAAAAAACAATGGATCGTTGTGGATCCTGGTACACATCCTACTGGTACGCAGCCTACTGGCACACAGTCGACTGGTACACAACCTACTAGTACACAAACTACTAGTACACCACTTATTGGTATGTCGAAGGAAGATTGGGAGAATTTGGACAGAAGAGGAAGGAGTACTATTCGACTCTGCCTGGAAGATTAGGTGTTGTTGAATGTCTCGGGAGAATCTATAACCAAGGAACTATGGGATAAGTTAGGGAATTTGTATCGATCAAAGTCCCTGGTAAACAAGTTGTTTCTTCGAAAGAAGTTGTATCATCTTAGGATGGAAGATGGAGATTCTGTGATAGAACATCTAAATGCCTTTAATACTCTGGTAAGTCAACTTGTATTTGTTAATATTACAATTGCAGAAGAAGATAAGTGTATTACTTTGTTATGTTCTTTACCAGACTCTTGGGATAATATGGTTGTAGAAATTGGTAGTACCACTCAATCTACATTGAAGTATGAGGATGTAGTTGCATCCTTGTTATCTGAAGAGATGAGACGGAAAAGCATGGATGATCATAGCATAGATGCTTTATTTGTAAGAGGGTGTACCCAAGACAGGAATCCTGGTAAGTCTTCAGGGCAAAGATCTAAATCTACCGGTAGATCTAAGTCTCCAGGAAAATCTTTGAGGAAATGTTTGAAGTGTGGTAAAATAGGGCATTATAAGAAAGATTGCAAGTCTAAGAAGGTTGATAAACCAAAGGGATACGATAGTACCTCTTCGACAGAAGCGAAAACCTCCACTAAAGAAGCAGGTGATGTTTACCTAGCATCTACAGGTACACATGCAGACTCTGATGATGGTTGATCAACTCAGGTGTGCCATACCATATGACTCCTCACAGGGAATGGTTCTCTGAATATGAAAAATATGATGGTGGTGATGTATTCCTAGGAGATGACTCGACAACCAAAATCATGGGACATGGAAGGGTTAAGTTGCTACTAAAATATGGAAGGATTAGAACTCTCCCTTGGGTTCTGCACATTCCAAAACTAGTCAGGATCCTAATATATGTAAGAAATTTGGTTGATAAAAGAGTGGATATTGTATTTGGAAAGGGCACTTGCAAGATGGTACGAGGAGAAATGGTGTTGATGAGGGGAGTTCGGTGTGGAACTATGTACAAGTTGTTGGGAAGCACTTATACTAATGGGTGTAACAGTTATGTTGTCCTTGAGCAAACAAATAAAGAAGACAAGACCAATACTATCCCTGGAAAGAAGACCATGTTGTGGCATCAAACACTGGGGCACATTGGAGAAAAGGGCCTTCCAACACTACACGATAAAGGTATGGTTGAAGGTATGTCTAATTGCACTCTAGATTTTGATTTATGTGAACATTGCATATATGGAAAACATAATCGACTAATATTTTCATCTAGTGCTACAAGAGCAAAGGGGATCTTAGAGTTGATACACAGTGATGTGTTTGGACCTGTTATTGTTCCATCACTAGGTAAATCAATGTATTATGTTTCATTCATAGATGATTTCTCAAGGAGCACATGGACTTATTTTCTTAGAAAGAAATTTGAGGTAATTGATAAATTTAAAGAGTTTAAGGCTCTGGTAGAAAATCAAACAGAGAAGAAAATAAAGGTATTGAGGACAGATAATGGTGGAGAATTCTGCGGAAATGAATTCGAAAAATTCTGTAAGAAGTGTGGTATAGAAAGGCAGAATACTACTCCATACACACCTCAGCAGAATAGAGTTGTAGAAAGGATGAATAGGACACTGATGGAAAAAGAAAGGAGTATCCTCAGCGGTGTTGAGTTAGGATAGGAATTTTGGGCAGAGGCAGTGGGTACAACATGTTACCTGGTCAATCGATCACCTTCATCAGCATTGGATGATAAAACTCCACACGAGGTACGGAATGGAAAGAAACTCTCTCTTCAACATCTTAGAGTGTTTGGTTGTGATGCTTATGTACATTTTCCAAAGGAAAATAGGAGTAAGCTGGATAAAAAGGCCGAAAAGTGTATCTTTATTGGTTATAAAGATAGTGTGAAAGGTTATAATCTTTGGAACCCAGAAACCAAGAAGACTGTTTACAGTCGAGATGTTGTTTTCAAAGAGGTAAAATATGTTTCCAAACAGGAATTCCTATCAAGACCAGAAGAACCTGAGAAAATAGATTTGGAGTTGGATGATGCAAAATCTGAATCATCTAAAGAAGATGAAGCGGAAGAAGAAGAACCCCATACCCCAGTATTGAGGAGATCAGTGAGGGAAAGAAGGAAACCAGAAAGGTATAGTCCACCTTATTTATGTTCCAATTTTGCTTTATCTATTATTGATGATGATCCCATAACTGTCAGGGAAGGAGTGAATTCAGAGGATAGTAAACTCTGGAAGAAGGTCATGGTTGAAGAAATGGATGCCTTGGATAAGAATGAGGCATGGGATATAGTTGAGTTTCCAACTGGAAGAAAATCTATTGGTAGAAAATGGTTGTTTAAGAAGAATTTTAATGTAGAAGGAAAAGTGGAGAAATACAAAGCTCGGTTAATAGCAAAAGGTTATTCCCAGGTAGAGGGAATTGACTTTGGTGAGATTTTTTCTCCTGTTGCTAAGTTAACTTCTATTAGATTTATTTTATCTATTGTTGTTTCTTTTGATCTTGAAGTGGAACAGATGGATGTGAAGACAACATTCCTACATGGGGATATGGAAGAATAAATCTACATGAACAAGCTAGAAGGCTTTGTAGTGAAGGGAAAGAAAGAGTTGGTATGTAAGCTAAAGAAGTCACTATATGGTCTGAAGCAATCACTTAGGATGTGGTACCAAAAGTTTGACACATACATCCTTGGATTGGGATTTGTGAGAAGCAGGGTTGATCACTATGTATGTTCCAAGCAGGTTGGTAATCGCTTCATTTATGTAGTGTTGTATGTTGATGACATGTTGTTGGTAGGAAATAACATGGATGTTATGAAGGAGGTGAAATCATAGCTATCCTCCAAATTTGACATGAAGGATCTCGGTGTTGCTAACTTCATTCTGGAAATGGAGATTAAAAGAGATCATGCAAACAGGAAACTCTAATTGAATTAGAGAAAATATGTTGAGATGATATTGCAGAGGTTTAATATGCATGGAAGTAAACCGGTCAAGGTTCCTATCCCTCTAGGTGTAAAGTTATCTGCAAATCAGTGTCCCAAGACACAGGAAGAAGAAGAGGACATGTCTCATGTTCTGTATGCCAGTGCATTTGGCAGTTTGATGTACGCAATGGTTTGTACTAGACCGGACATTGCACATGCAGTGGGAATTTTGAACATGTATATGTCAAAACCAGGGAAGGAGCATTGGACAACATTAAAGAGGGTCTTTAGGTATTTCGTGGCACTACCAATTATGGATTGTGCTACTAAGGAAGACCAGGATTGGATAGAGTGGTGGACATACATGGCTTTGTTGATGCAGACTGGGTTGGAGATCTGGATTGTAGAAGATCTACAAGTGAGTATGTGTTTAACCTATTTGGAGGAGAAATCAGTTGGATGAGAAAAATATAGGTTGTAGTGGCACTCTCAACTATAGAAGCTAAATACATGGCAGCCACTCATGCAAGCAAGGAAGCAGTATGGTTACAGAGATTGTGTTCAGGTATTGTGTTGGTACAACAAGCAGTGAGATTAGATTGTGACATTCATAGTGCAATATTACTGGCAAAGAACCCATCTTATCATTCGAAGACAAAGCATATTGATGTTCAGTATCACTTTGTGAGAGACATGGTTGAAAAAAGGGTGTTGTTGGAAAAAGTTGACACTTTGAAGAATGTTCCAGATTCATTGACAAAGTCTGTGAGAAAAGAAAAGTTCTCCTGGTGTAGAGTAACAATAGGCATTGTTGCCCTGGATTGTTGACTTTAAAATCCTGTGGGCCCCTGGATGCAAAGAAAACAACAATGTGTTATATTCTTTGCATGTGTTTGTGTGGGCGTGTCAGATTCGACACCTACGCCTGATGATTTAGCGGATTTTTCTATTTTTAGTGGTTTTATAAATTAATCTTGGATTAAGGGATTAAGGTTTTAGTATCTACAGAATACCTAAAAACATTGTATATATATTGTATGGTGAATGGTGAAATTAATACAATGAAACGTTGAATGGTTTTCTCCCGATTAAGGGTATCCGGTATAAATCTTTGTGTACTATGTGTATGAGCCATTGATTAATTTTTGTTTTGCTTAAGAATCTATATGCATTTCTTTACTTCAAAGGTTTAAAACTTACACAGTGGAATCCCATCCTAGGGATGTCGCAAGGGGGCAACCCCTTTCCCAGTCAGTCCATCCCTATGACAATATTTCTTCCTTTCCATGGGGGGTCCGCTGGAGGTAACTCTGGTTTTCCTCTAGGGAACCAGATAGGTGGAGGTTTTCTTGCATTTAACTAGGGGTCACAAGGATTTATCCCAAGATCTGGTTCAATAGAAAACACTTTCTGGAAACCTGGTGTCAGCTACAACCCAAGAACTTCTTTTTAGGCCGCTCATCAGTCAATGATGCGGCCTAGGTTACCGTTTCTGGAAACTTCACATTTCCCATATTTTTCCAAGTTGATGAATGATCTTATTCGTCATGACCCTAGTTGGCCTGCAGTCCTGACTAAATTGCCTTCGAACATTCCAAATTTTGAAGGGAAAAGCAGTAAAGACCCACATGACCACATGACGACATTCCACTTGTGGTTCTCATCCAACTCGTTAAGTGACGATTTGATCAGATTGTGTTTATTCCAGTGTAATATCACTAGAGGCACTACCTAATGGTATATTGAACTCAATAGGGGGGAGTACCCGACGTTTGGTGATTTAGCTATGGTATTTTTAAACCACTTCCAACTCCCTGTCTGGTATGATGTCGGGATATAATTGCTATCTAACTTTGTACAAGACAATGCCATGCACATTTTCGATCACATTCAGGAATGGAGGAGATGGAAGAGCTTTATTAAGGCTATGGTTCCACCAGAGTTCCTTATCAAATGGTTTCTGAAATCCTTACTCTCGTATATTTCGAAGGACATCACAACGTCAGGAGTTTTTTCAGAGGAACATGGAATATTTAGGGCACGACAATTAGAGATTATATAGTCTCAGTCAAGAATGCTCTATGATATTATGTCAAACACGTTGCGATCTACTCTCGACTTGGAAAATCCAAAGTCCAACCCACATGCCAATGGAATAGTGGGTTCTTCTCAATCAAAAGTCGCAGATCTAGATGCTAGATAGATGCAAAAACTTGTTATCCAACAACTTGTGGCTGGTCCAGCCACTAGCTCGAACACCCCCACCACCCAATATTTCGATGTACATTATGTGCAAACGAAGACTTTGAAGGGTCCTCAACAACCTGAAGACAAAATAAAAGGCAAGGGTAAGAAAGGTGGTGGGGGTAATAAAAAAAAGTCAGACAAAAATTTTGAAGGGGAAAAGTATGAGAAAAGGAAGGTGAAGTTTCTTTGTAAGATTTGTGACGATGATCACCTTACACACCAATGCCTGCAAATGGAATAAGCCCAATGACTTATCAAATTGAATCAACAACAACAACCTAATGTGTTTCAAAACCCTTTTCCGCAAGGGAAGAATTTACAAGCTAGTTCTTCCAACTTCAACCCACAAGGGGTCACTTCAAGTGCTCCCCCTTCTAACGGATATAAAGGAGTAGTAAACATGCTTAACTCCTCGAAGCTAAAAGATGTATATTTGTCGACAAGAAATCATAATTATGATAACCTAGAGTCAACAGAGAAGGGTAAGAAAACTTTAGAAGATCAGGCCCCTCTCCACATAGAGAAGCCTGAGAAAGAGACAGTGTCACGCATACCTAAGGGTGTTTATAGAAGGACAACACGTAACCCTAATGCACGAATCACTCCAAATTATTAAATTGTGGAGGATTTGGCTTAGATTCCTTGTCCAATTTCCACTTTGGAGGTTCTCCAAAGTTACCCCTCGTAGCACATTGTGTTGTTATCTTCCATAGGAAATGCAGATTATACTAGTCATCTTGTAATGAAGTTTTATGCTACTAATGTGAGACCACACCTTCCATATCATGTATCCTTTCAGATAGGGGTTGTTTGCAACATTCTCTTAGTTAAGAGGACCGTCATTGATGAAGGAGCTTACATGTGTGTGATGTCTTTATCATGCTGGAAATACATCGATTATCCTCAACTTACCCCTTCTCCTACACCCTTGATGGCCTTCAATGGATGCTTGTTTTGGCCACATGGTCTGATTCCTTCATGTATTGTCATGATAGGAGGAAAATATACGTGTATACAGTTTGAAGTAGTCGATGCGTCGCTCAACTATAATCTCTTATTAGGAAGAAGTTGGACTTATTCCATGACAGTTTTCATCTCGACAGTTTTTCAGATTATATGCTTTCCTCATGAGGGAAGAATCATGTCTATCGATCAGGTGGCGTCCAACCTTTCTGATGCGAAAGATAATCCTAGTAATATTGTCCCTTGGACTTAAAACTCTCAAGCAGCCACTGAGAGCATCGGTTGTGGGATGTACCCTTCTCTAATGGGATCTTTTGATTTCTCCACACCAATTTCATATGTTTGTGCTACTCTAGTTAATAGGGTCTCTTCATTTAGGACGTCGTATATATAGGACCCATGGACCCTTCCCTCTCCATCCAGTATGTTTGAAGTTCAATTTCATGACGGAATGGTTAAACCTTTATCTGAAGCTGAAATATCTTATCGAGCCATTCAACAGGCCACAACAGACCCAGATCAAACTCCAACAATCACCAAGGAGGATTATCTATTTCTTGATCCTATCTGGGCTCAAAAATCTTCAAGTTATTAAGACTGTTTAAGTATCATCTTGCCTTCATATGAATCAATTATGGAGGTGATGGTCGGAGTTGAAATTCCATGGGAGGATTTGCATCATAGATCGTATTTTCTCTCTGAAATCAGTCGAGTAGAGAATGGAGAATTCAAGTTAGATGTCATGGGAAGTGTTGATGGAGTAGTCAATCCCTTGGCCAGACGTTGTGTCTATGCCGAAGAAAACATGGCTAACATATCGGAAACGATCCCAATCAACATTTCTAGGAATCCTGAAATTATCGAAAACATGTTTATTGAAGCAGAATGCTCACAGGACGAGATCACTCAATATATGGCACTCTTTAAGGAATTTTGAGATGTCTTGACATGGTATTATGAGGAAATGCCTGACATTGATCCTCGGATAGTTCAACATGATATTCGAACCTATGCAAATGTAAATCCGGTTTGACAGAAGTTGAGACCTGTGAACCCAAGAAAGGTAGCAGAAATAAAGGTGGAAGTTGAAAAGATGCTTAATGCAGGCTTTATCTACCCAGTTCCTCTCACGAAATGGGTCTCCAACCTTGTTCATGTTGATAAGAAGCATGGTACAATCCATGTTTGCATGGATTTTAGGGACTTGAATAAGGTGTGTCCTAAAGACAACGTCCTGAAACCATTCATTGATCATATCTTGGATGAGTTTGTGGGGAGCGAGATATTCTCATTTATGGATGGTTTTTCTGGCTACAACTAAATTGAAAATCATCTGAAAGACCAACACAAGACGACCTTCATATGTCCCTGGGGTACATTCGCTTACAAGAAAATGCTATTTGGTATTAAAAATGTTGGTGCAACATTCCAGTGGGCCATGATGTTTTCCTTTCATGACTTAAAGCACATAGTGGAGGCATACTTAGATGATCTCACAACTCACTCACTCAAGAGGCCCCAACATCTCTTACACCTTTTCTTAGTTTTTGAATGGTGTCATTTCTATAGGATCCGATTGAATCCACACAAGTGTATTTTTTCTGTGACCACTATTCATATTTTGGGATTCATCGTTTTGACAAAACGGATCACGGTTGACCCTTTGAAGTTTGAGGCAATAACTCAGTTACCTCCCTTGCGTACATTCATACAACTTCAGAGCCTACAAGGAAAGCAAAATTTCCTCAGGTGTTTTGTTCTAAACTATGCTAACATAACGAAGGGCTTTATGTGCCTTTTGAAGAAAGGGGTCCCATTCTATTGGGATGAAGTTGCACAATGTTCTTTTGATGATTTGAAGAAAGAGTTAGTTTTGACTCCATTGTTGATTCCCCCTAATTGCAATCGGGACTACTTGTTGTATTTGGAAGCATTCGAGTCTTCAATTGGCATGGTTCTAGTTCAAGAGGATGATGAGCTCCAAGAGCATGTTATATATTACTTGAGTCGCACTCTCATGGGTCCTGAACTTAGATATTCGCATGTAGAGAAACTGACACTAGTAGCTTTTCAGGTTGTCCAGTGGCTCCGACATTACATTCTATTATAGAAGACAAATGTCATCACCACGGTCAATCCATTTCAGTATGTTTTTACTAGGAGAATTATTGGCGGGAAGTACAAAAAGTGGATTTTTGTGCTTCAAGAGTTCGATTTGGACTTTGTGTTTGCAAAATCTAAGAAGTCTTTAGTCTTTGTTGAGTTGATGTCAGATTTTTCAGTAGAGAACAAGGAAGGTGATACGATAGACTCATTTTTGGATGAGCACATTTTCCTCATCTCTTCGTCCAATCTGTGGTATGGGGATATCCTTATATATCTCCAAACTTTGAAGTTCCCTCCGAACTTCTCGAGAGACGAGTGACAAAGGATCTATCATATGGAAAAAAAACTACCTCATTATCACTGACACGTTGTATCAGCAAGGGGTGGACTCAATCCTTCGACATTGCTTAAATATTGAATAAGTGGAGGTTGTTTTGAATGATTTCCATAGTGGAGCATGTGGTGGTCACTTATATGGGTTGGAAACAACCCAAAAAAATTACTCGCGGGATACTTTTGGCCTACAATCTTTAAAGATTGTGTTGAAGCGGTCAAGAAGTGTCATCCATGCCAAATTTTCGCGAATAAAATGTGTGCACATCCTGCTCCAATGTTTCCCATCATCATTGTTGGCCCCTTCACCATGTGGGGGATATATTTTATGACATGCCACCTAGATTCGGCTAGGGGGCATCATTACATCATTATAGTCATCGACTACTTTACTAAGTGGGTTGAGGCTATGCCAACTTTTGTTAATGATGGGGAGACAACAACACTATTCATATTCAATTAGGTCATAGCTAGGTTC
This sequence comes from Picea engelmannii, assembly GCA_009831015.1. Lineage (NCBI taxonomy): Eukaryota > Viridiplantae > Streptophyta > Pinopsida > Pinales > Pinaceae > Picea > Picea engelmannii. Next base: position 135,896 of record ML796982.1, read on the forward strand.
GGAGTTCCGAGAGAGATTTTCACTAACCATGGACATCACTTTCATAATCGCATGATGTCGGAGTTAGTATCGAAATTGGGGTTTAGGCAGGAACACTCATCTCCTTACTATCCCCAGGATAACGGTCAAGTTGAAGCCGTCAAAAAATCATTAAAAACGATACGGAGAAGAACAGTTAATTCAACTCGAACAAACTCGCACTTGATTCTTTACCCAACCTTATAGGCTTATCGGACCTCAGTCAAAAATGCCACCATTTTCTCACCATTCCAACTCGTTCATGGGGTGGAAGCAGTTTTTCCTATTGAATGTGAAGTTCCTTCACTCAAGATAGTAGTCGAGCTCCTTTTGGACACGACTCAGCTCGAAGAATGCCTAGTTTACCTTGAACATCTCGATGAGAAATGTCGATATGCAGATTTAGCAAACGAAGCGCATAAGAAACGATTCAAGTCCTAGTACAAAAATTCTATCCATCCTAGGGTGTTCTCCGAGGGAGATCTTGTGTTGGTCTATGACCAAGACAAGGATGCCTTGGGGGCAAGAAAGTTGAACCCCATGTGGTTCAACCCTTATGTCATGCGATGGGTTTTAGAGAAAGGATCCTACGAGCTCGTAGATTTTGAAGGCAATGTGATGTTTGATCCCAGAAACAGGCTCTACCTTAAGAAGTATTATGCTTAGGCCCGAGGGATTGAGAATTAGCACTCTTGTATTTTATTGTTTATATTGTATGTAGCTTTGTTTACATTTTTAGTTCTTTTGTTGCGTTAGTGATTGAAGTGCCCCTATTGTGTTGCAGATGCCCGAGGAGTCATTGATTTACTTCGAATTTGCAGATAGTGTCAACCAACATACTCAACACCTAGCATCCATTGCTTGGGTGATATTTTCTCCTTCTTGTTAGCTGGTGTTCGTTGGAGGTGTGTGTCTTGGGATAACTACTAACAATGTTGTTGAGTATAGCACAGTCATCGAGCTTTTGCGAGACGCATTGTCAAGTGGTATTAATCGCCTCCAAGTGTTCATGGATTCGCAATTGGTTATTTCACAATTGAATGGTGTGTATCGATTTCGAGATCCGATGTTATTATGGTTTTTCCTTAGGGTACGTCTTCTGAAAAGTTCTTTTGAGTTCATTACTTACGAGCATGTTCCTAGGAGAGATAATGGGTTAGTTAATGATTATGCTAATAATGTGTTATATTAGCATGTATATCATCAGTAAAATAAAGCACACGCATTTACATGTAAACATACACTTTTGCAAGTAAAACACAAAATGTATATAACACACAAAAAATTATATATATATATATATATATATCAAATGAAATCCATCAAGTACAAATTTTGGGGCCTCCTAGCCCCCGAAGGCCATATTGATCCATATTTATGAGCGGAATGAAATGAAAACACAAATTTATAATATTAACACAGAGAAACAGTGAACAATAATAGAGATACAGTAAAACTTGACTTTTATTAAATAAGAAATATGTTGAAAAATGTAAAATGCAGATTGAAAACAAGCTTGCTAGAATGGTGGCAGCTTATCTCTGAGAAGAGATATGACGGCTACGCTCATTCGCAAGAAGATGAGTACCATGAGGCTATGAAGGCCTTTTTACAATAAACATGAATGCCAAAACCCTAGACATCCAAAAACCTAACCCTAGCAGATGAAGCACCAAAAGTCAAGTGGGCCCCGTTGGGGTATGTTAGTACATCAACTTCTCAGGGTCGTAACTTTTGCATACGATCTATGTTTAGGGAGTACGATAGCTCGTTGGAAAATTGTTGACGAGGATATTCATTTAGAGGAATCAATAAAATCTTATAATTTTCATTAGGGTTCCTAATCGTGAAAAAACATCGTTTAGGCCCTCAAAATGGCCCCAGAAGTTTGGAATCCAAAAAATTGCTAAAAATAGTAAGTTGCCAAAAAATTGTTTTGATCCAGTTGGAATAGGTGGGTGGCCACCGAGATCCTCCTGGATCAATCATCCCCCCTTAGGAATAAATGGTCTTCATTGTGTTGATATCCCCCATTAGATGAGGAAATTTCTGTTGAATTTGGCCCTGGGTGAGCCACTTGCCTTGGTGCAAGAGCTGCCCTACTTTGAGAACCCGATAAAGTTGGATCCTCTACTGGTGAGTTTCCTTGACCTGTGTATCCATGATTTGATCATTGGATGCATGTTCCATGCAGTCAGGGTTTAGCTCTGTTGTTGTCAATTGTTCTGCTACTTCAAGGTGTCCAATAATGGTGGAAAATAAGGCCGAAGGAGGTCCACATTGAAAACTGGGTGCAAGCCAAGAAAGGGGGGAAGGTTGAGCTCAAAATAATTTTCACCCGTAGCCTTGGTGATGGTTTAAGGTCCATAAAGAAGTGGATGAAGCTTCTGATGAGGCCATGTAAGGCGTTATTTCTGCAAGTGAAACCAAACTTTGTCTCCCAACTGAAACCGATGTGGCACCCGATGTTGATCATGGCATTGCTTGTACTTGGCATTGGAAATCTGTAAAATATCATGAACTTGTTGGTGGATGTGTTGAATCTACTCAATGAACCAGGTGGCTTTTTCAGCTTCAATTGGAGCATGTGACGAGTCTACTTGGGTGGCTGCAAGGGGTAGTGCAACATCCATGGGACCCAATGGTTAAAATCACAACCCCACTTGAAAGGGGTTGTGGTTGGTTGAGCATGTATGGCTATGTTGTGGCTGTGTTGAACATAGGGAAGACTCTCATCCCAGGTGTGGGGTTTCTTGGAATTGTACATGCGTAGGATGTGCACAATCATCCGGTTGACAACCTCGGTTTGGCCATCTATCTGAGGGTGTAAGGTAGTTGATTTGGTGAGCTTAGTGTCCAGTAGTGACCAAAGGCTCAATCGGAATGTACCCACACTCATTTAAAGAAGATCTTGGTAGTGGCCTCCGTTGTGATTCTCCTCTCCCAGGCAGCCAAAATTGTCATCTTGGAAAAGTGATCAACAACCACAAAATCACAGTCATTTCCCCGCTTGGTGGACGAAAGGCCCAACATGTAGTCTGTTAGCCCCACTCTTTAGGGATAACTAGGAGATCATGTCTCGAGGCCCAAAGGTCCTAGACATGGAGTACCAAGAGCAGGATTGACCTAAGCATAGCCCTGGAGGGCCCACCATTTTCTTCTTCCATCATCCTTGTCTTGTCAACAACAGTAGCATCCATCACCATCGGCTTGGTCCTGTATCTGAAAGATTTCTTGCTCCATGAGGTAATTGGTCCAAGTATCATGGTATGTGTCACTTTTGATCATTAAAACCTTTAAATATATGCATATGATTCCTTTTATTTCTAACAACTGCTTGGATCTTACATTTTCCCACTTGACCATGTTTGGGGGGATTGACAAGGTATCCTAGAAATCCTTTGTCCATAAGCTTTGGTTTTCCACTTGGAGGGACTTCTAAAAGGCCATCGTCCACTCCCATCATAAAACCAATATTTCATCTTGTTTCACTATCACATGTCCCACTCCCCTTGTCCGGGCATTGGGTTGACCTTTCTTCAGGATTGCACCTTGTCTCGTGGGAAGAAGGGGCTAAAGGCCCAGAAGGTAAAAGCAAGTTGGTAAGAGATAAAATCCTAAAAATAAAACCTCGAGATGCTTCGCCCACGGATCCCCAAGAAAGAAATAAAAGGATTCTCAACAAGAAACTAGAGGGACCCGGAAGAAAATAATAAAACAAGACCTAGTCAGAGGATAGGGGGTCTCATCACGAGCCATCCTATTAGGTCTATGGATACCTAGCAGTATGAAATTTCCACCAGTTGGTTACCTTGCCAGGGTAGTGACTCTTGGCTACATGGCCAAGGAAAAGGGGGTCTCATCACAAGCCAACCTTTCATTTCTGTGAAAGCACTTGTGGGTAAAGCTGCCACCACTGGTCACCACACCAGGGTAGTGTCCCCTAATTAGCTCTTGAACAAAAAGAAAAAGAAAATAAATAAAATAATAAAATAATAAGGCAAGAATGGGCTTGGAAAGAGTGCATCTATGACAGGTACAACTCGCCTTCTACAAAGGCACCTATAGATAACACATTGCATCCTTGGCCCTCACTACACCCACATTCCTGGACTTCCCTTAACCACATCACCCACTCACATGGTTTTGATGAGGTTTTCTTCTGGGAACTCACCTTTTCCGATGGACACTAGCCCAATAGAATGTTTTGTCTTTCCCTTCAGATTTGTATAGAAAGCTTGTGTAATGTCTTTGAGCTATTGACAAATGTATTAGGGATTTTATGCATATGCTTGATAATATTAATGATGAAATGTGATTGGCATTGCTATGATCCCTGTGACTGATGAGCCCATGGAGGGCATAGCTTTTGATGTGCAGGACCATGCCCGGCGGACAGGTACCATTTGGACCAATACACATGGGGAGATGATCAGTTCTGACCTCCATGGGGCTGAAGATCCCACTAGATGGATGTTGAGACCCCATCAGGGGGCAGAGACAGGGCAGAGGATGATCAAAGACTTTGCACCAGACAAGAAGAGAATGTTCCACCAGAGGCACCCCGACACTGCTTGGCCTAGTGGGATTGACCCACTTTCAGAGGGACGTTGGCTCTAGATGGCCCAGGACGTCACCAAGAGGATTATGACATCATCATGAGCATGTTGGTAGATGGATGGGGTAGTTGGCATGTGTGGCAGCTTGGAAGAGCCCAATGAGGGCTAACGTCACCCTAGGAAGGGGTGACGTCTTACCTTTTTTCTTGATTAGGGTTTTAGTCTAGCATTCAATGTAAAAACAATATAATTTTGATATTATGGCCTTGTCTACCTTTTTATGACCTAAAAAGTAAATTAGGTCATTGATACAGTATATATTGAGGATTTTGATCCTCATTTCATCATCATAACTCATTCACTCCATAAGGAGGTTTGAAATTTGCGCCCTATCTTAGGTATTTGGCTGATTAAGTGAGGCGCACTTGTTGAAGGAAGACATTTTTGGCATTCTATGGTGTTTCTCTTGAAGGAAGGTGTTACAACTAGGGTTTGCATGGTTATTTCTTGGTGAATTGTAAGTATTTTTCTACAAAACTTATTGATTGAATGGTTGTGGTTTAATTTCTTGCATATGTTTATGAATATTGTTGAATCAAAACCCTAGGGGACAAGCACACAAGTATGTCATTGTCTCATGTCCCCTGATAGAGAAATATTTAGCCATTGTTGAGGAAAGAAAGAGCCTAGCCATAGCTACACTCCTATTTCCTCTTCCTCTTTGCTAGCCGTACTATTTTGAAGCCACGAAGAGTGAGACATCCCTGGCCTAGGTTTACTACACTAGGGTTGTACTCTTTCTAGGGTTTGTTGAAAGGCCTTCCTATAGAAACACCTTATCTCATCAAACCCTCTTGTTTTGGTTATATACTTTATTTTTGAGCTATCATTTTTGCCAAGAAGGAGGAGAGAGCATGAGGCCTTGCTATAGCAACACCGGAGTGAGCTTCTCTCCCCTAGGGTTTTGATTTTGAGGCCTTGCCTTAACAACACCTCAAAACTCTTCCCTCTAGTCCTTGAAATTTTCCATCCTTCAACTCTTTCATCCTTCACCTTTGACTCCATTAAACCCTAAGGCACTGATCTAAAGTCCTCCAACGTTGAAGTGAAACATTGATCACAACACTCTCAAAACTCTTTGAATTTCAAACCCTAACTAATCTAACCCTAGTTGTTGATGTCATCATTGGTTATTTCATATTTAATGCAGCAACGTTTTGTTTTAAGAGAAATTGAATGATGGTTTAGGCATTAATTGAATAAGGTGTTGATTGGTTACATTGAATGCTACATTGTTCCAATATTTATTGGTGAAGTATTATAACTTTTCATTGATATTGATAAGCGTTGACTTCGTCAACATTTATTGCTAATTGCTTATATGTATTTATCAAATAGTCTTATGAAGTACTAACCCATTGAAATAGCTTGCACATATCAGTTTGATGTTGCTTTGTTCCAGGAAGGTACACTTATTTGGGGGTTTTACTTATTAAATTGGCCTTTGGCCAGACTATCTGTTTGGGTGGTGACTTGTGAAGGGGGAAAACCTTATCTTCGTCTTATTATCCTTTTTCCTCTTCAAAACCCCAGGTCACCGGGGACGTCTCCCCTGGGCCTAACCTCCCTAAAGAGAAAGAACCATCCCATTGTGGTGACATTGGGTAGGACTAGTTCATGTTACGCCAGTTTGGCCCTCTATCTCATAGCTTTTATCCTATCTACAAACTATGTGATAACATTTTGGCGTCGTTGTCGGGGAACACTGAGTCAAACCTTCCTGAAACGACAAATTTTCAGTAAGACTTACCTCAGATCTTTTATCCTACAAGCTTACATGGCGACTCCACTAGGGTGTTTTCCCTTTCTTTGATAGTTTCAAGTAAATTATCTGGCAACTCCACCAATGACGACCCGTAGTGGGCATCAGTACTCAAATCCCTCTGTTGTGGCAATTATCGTCCCTGCAAGCACTGCCCCTCCACCTGATCCACACAAGTGGTCTCATCCAGAGACTTTTAGTTATTTTGATATAAGTAACATCCAGGGAGGTTTGCTTGATTTACCAAAGAATGCTAATTCTTGGTTACCCCTCTTCTCAGGGAAAGAGTTTTTTGGTAACTCCCATTGGACTCATTTCTGTGATAGTTTAGAATTTCATCAAACCAGTCAAGAACATCCCAATGTCTTCATGAGGCTTTTTGCAAGTTCCCTTGTGGGGGATGCCAAGACTTGGATCGATGCTCTCCCAAAGGGAGCCATAAAAACTCCTGAGGAGTTAGAAAGAGATTTCAAAATAAGATGGTGCAACCATGAACACACACAAGACTTGTTTTCTCAATACATTGATATCTGCAAAGGTTCCTGTGAGGGCATTAGGGATTTCAGTGATAGTTTCAACCTTCTCCTTAAACGAGTCAAAGCAAAACTCAACTCAGAAGAAGCCATCCTAGAACACTATTTGAATTCTTTGGAAGGTGTTTTGCAGTTTACCCTTAGGGACCTGTCACCCTCAACTCTAGAAGAAGCACAAGATTTATACTATCAAATTTAGAGGAACCTTGAATTCGAAGAATACATCTATCAGGTCAACCTCTCACGCAATAATGACCTTTGGAACACCTGTGAGGATTTGATCGTTGAACCTGAACCCTTGGAGGTTTTTGAAGTTGAACCCACCCCTCCTAAAAGGAAATGGAGTTTTTCCCATACCAATGTGCAGGATATCTCTTTTCAGGAAAATCCCATGGAACCTGAACCTTGCCAAGATAAGGAGGAGGAAACCAAAATCCCACTATCTCGAACCTTTGAGCGTTGCCCTCTCAAAGAAGCCCCTCTCTTTATCCACCAAGTAGACAACTTCAGTCCAAAACAAGGTGATATCACACCCTTCTACATCACTCTCCAATTCAACAACGCCTTCCTCCATAATTGTGTCTTGCATCCAAATGCTTCAACCAACATCATCATAGAGGAGACCATGCAACAATTGGGTTTAACCCTCTCACAATCAAACGTCAAAGGTGGTTTTGCAAGAGGAGTCATTAAGGAGCTAGAAGTTGCCTTTGACTCTTTCCCTAGTGCCCCTTTCTTTCTAGATGTGATGGTTGTGGATGATGTGAGCAGTTGGGGTATCATTCTCCACAAAGACCTCATAAAACACTTGGCCGGGAGTTTTCAAGAAAAATAGTCTAAAGCAATCATCTCTCACCCCAAAGGAGGATTCTTCACTATCCACAAAGAACCCTTCTGGGTCTCCCCAGTTGAAACCTTTGATGAGGCAAGCGAACAACTCTTATTCATCGATAGTGACATAAGCAATTGGTTTGTCCAGGGAGGAAGCCTAGATTTTGACACCGATGAGGAGTCTGAAGGAATTTGACTTTAGAGTTTGATGGATCTCACTCGAGCTCTGGTTCAGGTGCTAGAATTGTCTTGATATCCCCTTCCAATGAAACCTTTTATCATTCCTATAAGCTGGAATACCACTGCACCAATAACATTGTTGAGTATGAGGATTTGATTCTAGGGTTCAAATTAGCAATTGACAAAGGTGTTGCGCACCTAAGGGCAAAGGGAGACTTAGACCTCATTGTATCACAAGTGATGATGAAATTTTCCACTAAAAATGAGAAGTTGAAGAAGTACCGAGACCTGGATCAATCCCTTTCAAAATCCTTCAAAATAGTGTCACTTGAAGCCATTCCTCGATAGGAAAACCACATGGTAGACGCATTGGTTGTTTCTGCTTCCACTTTACAACCTTGTGAGGAACCTCTTCTTGACTTATGAAAAATGGAGGTCCTCTTTAGACCTTTTGTCCTCGATAATTTGGAATATTGGCAAGTTTTTGAGGACGACAACCAAATCATCAGGTTCATGGAAAATAACAAGGAATTCATCGATTCACAAATTACTTTTCTAGCTGACTCCATGAACCTAGAAGTTATAAACCTTCAAAGCAATACCTTGCCAAAAGGTTGTGTTCCCTTGGAAAACCTCTTTGATAGGCATGATTTTTTCAAAGGGAAAAGACCCAACAAACAAGCTGACAAAGCCCTAGAATTCAATATCGGTACAAAAATAGACCCAAGAATGATCAAATTAGGTAAATCCACCACCGAGAAGGAAAGGATAGAGATCCTAGAACTTTTCAGGGAATTCAAGGACACCTTTTCTTGGAACTATGATTATTTGAAGGCATATAGGGGTATGTCATCCAGCATGCTATACCCTTGTTAGAAGGAGCAAAACCTTTCCGAAAAAATCTAAGACACATCAATCCAAAGTTATCAAGCCAAATATAGAAGGAACTCCAGAAGATGGTTGATGCTGGTATCATAACCTCTATGAGATATTCCTCTTGGATGTCAAATTTGGTAGTTTTCCAAAAAAAGACCGGTGACATATGCCTGTGTGTTGATTTCCGCAACCTCGACCAATTGTCTTTGAAATACAATTACCTACTCCCAAACATGGAACATTTTCTTCAAAGGGTTACAGGGGCAAGGATGATGTCTATGCTGGATGGGTTTTTGGGATACAACCAAGTGTTGCTCAAAAGAGAAGACTAACTCAAAAATGCATTTACTACACCATGGGGAACCTTTATGTACTTAAGAATGTCGTTTGGTCTTATGAATGTCGGTGCTACTTTTCAGAGAGCAATGGATTTTTCCTTCAGGGACCTCATACAAAAAATCATATAAATCAACTAGGATGACCTTACAGTTGTGTCCAAGGATAGGAAAGACCATCTCTCGCACCTTAGGATCGTTTTCGAGCGATGTAGGAAGTATGGTATCTTGCTAAATCCCAAGAAATCCGTCTTTGGTATCGATGAAGGAAATTTATTAGGTCACGTAGCCTCATAGGGAGGAGTTTCCATTGACTCCAAAAGAGTCCAATCAATAAAGGATGTCCACCCCCCAACCAATAGAAAATATTTACAATAATTTCTTGGAAAGATCAACTTCATTCATAGATTCATACCAAACTTTGTCGAGAGGATAAAACCTTAGAGTGATTTTATAAAGAAGGATGTTGCTTTCAGGTGGGATGATAAGACCAAAAAATCCTTTGAAGATATAAAATATGCTATCTCCCAAGCTCATGTCTTGATCAGCCCTGATTTTTCACGAGATTTCATAATATTCTTGTTTGCATACCAGGACAATATTGCAGGTGTTCTAATGAAAAAGGATGTTGATGACTATGAACATCCCATGGATTTTATGAGCAAGGTCCTTAGAGATTCCGAGTTAAATTATTCCATCACTGAGAAACAAGCGTATGCCTTGTTCAAGTCCCTCAAACACTTTAGAAATTACGTTGGTTACAATAAAATTAAGGCTTATGTCCCATACCCAGCCGTAAAAGATGTCTTATCGCAACAAGATTGCATGGGTACTAGGGGAAAGTGGGTTTCCAAAATCCAGGAGTATGACTTAGAAATAAAACCCACCAAAATAATAAAGGGACAAGGTTTAGCCTAGATGCTGACCGAGAGCAACCAAGAAGCCATACAAATGGGCGAGAGTGAGCAAATAAACATGATGGTTGACGAATTAGAGCATGATGAGTGGTATTCTGATATCATCTACTATCTAAAGAACTTGTCTTTCCCAGATCACCTAATAGAATACAAAATAAGGGCTTTGATATTAAAATCTATGAAATACTACTTGACTAAAGACGGACTTGGGTGGAGGAATCCTGACGGGGTTATACTTAGATGTGTGAACAAAGAAGAGGCAAAGAAGCTACTAGAAGAATTGCACTCCGGGTACTGTGGTGGAAACTTTGCAGCTCGTACTACTGCCCACAAGATCATGAGGGTCGGGTATTACTGGCCAACACTTTTTTTCTGATACCCACCAGCATGTCCGATCTTGCCAGCCCTACCAGTACTTCTCCAGTAAACCAAAACTCTCAGCGCAACCCCTGAAACCCATAGTGATAGAAGCACCTTTTCTGCAATGGGGTTTGGACTTTGTTGGGGAGTTTAAGGACAATTCAAGTAATGGCTACCGGTGGATCCTAACAACCACAGACTATTTCACTAGATGGGTCGAATCTATTCCTACAAAGAAGGCCATCGAAGAAGTAGTCATGAATTTTCTGGAAGACCAAATCATAACTAGGTTTGGTGTCCCTTCCAAGATCGCTACAAACAATGCCAAAGCTTTCAGCTCATATGCTTTGGTAGAACTTTTCTTCAAATATGGAATTGTCCTATCCCACTCCTCCAACTATTACCCACAAGGGAACGGATTATCATAATCAACCAATAAAAACCTCATGAATATTTTAAAGAAGGTTGTGGGGGAAAATAAGAAGTCTTGGGATAGAAAAATAAAGTATGCAGTATGGGTAGACCGAATAACCACAAAAAATTCCACAGGAAAAACTCCTTTTGAGTTGGTATATGGACTAGAAGCAAAGCTTCCTATGAACCTCCAGATTCCTATCCTCCATTTCGCTCAAAAATACGCTACAGATACAGAAGAAATCCAAGGAAGGATCAATCAGCTAATAGAGCTAGATGAGACTAAGAGGAGTTCTTTTGGTCAGATGGAAAGAAATCAGGAGAAGATAAAAAACACCTTTGACCATAAAGCCATGGAAAGAAGCTTCATTGAAGGAGATCTCGTACTACTATGGCATAAGAGAAGGGAGAAACCTGGTATGCACTAAAAGTTTGATAGTTTATGGACAGGTCCTTATAGAATCATGAGTTGTGCAGGTACGAACTCTTTCAATCTAGAGACCATGGAGGGAGAGGCCCTAAAGCTGCCAGTAAACGCTTTACATATCAAGCGTTACTACCCACTGGCGACCTGACTTCATAGGTAAGTACAGGTAAGTAGGCATTTTTCACTCGTGTATTATAACATTCGCATTTGCAAGTTAGTTTGATTTTATATTCACACCTATTGATTGTTTTCATTCAGTCTGTATGTGTGTGTGTGTGTGTGTGTGTGTGTGTGCGTGTGTGTGTTGGGGTGGAATTAGCACCCCAATTTTTCTACTGATACTTCTTTCGAGATAGAGCAGGTCTGGAGGTTATGCCAGAGATGTTGAGGTTCTCATGCGCTCTACGGTGAGCACATATCCCTGAGTTGGAGCCAGATGTTATCCCCACTTTTTAGGGATAACTAGGAGATCATGTCTTGAGGCCCATAGGTCCTAGACATGGAGTACTAAGAGAAGGATTGACCTGAGCATAGCCCTGGAGGGCCCACCCTTTTCTTCTTCCATCATCCTTGTCTTGTCAGTAGCAATAACATCCATCACCATCGGCTTGGTCCTGTATCAGAAACAGTTCTTGCTCCATGAGGTAATTGGTCCAAGTATCATGGTATGTGTCACTTTTGATCATTAAAACCTTTAAATATATGCATATGATTCCTTTTATTTCTAAAAACTGCTTGGATCCTACATTTTCCCACTTGACCATGTTTGGGGGGATTGACAGGGTGTCCTAGCAAGCCTTTTTCCATAGGTTTTGGTTTTCCACTTGGAACGACTTCTGAAAGGCCATTGTCCGCTCCCATCATAAAACCAATATTTCATCTTGTTTCCCACTCACTTGTCCCACTCCCCTTGTCCGGGCATTGGGTTGACCTTTCTTCAAGATTGCACCTTGTCTCATGTGAAGAAGAGACTAAAGGCCCAGAAGGTAAAAGCAAGCTGGTAAGAGATAAAAGCCTAAAAATAAAACCTCGAGATGCTTCGCCCAGGGATCCCCAAGAAAGCAATAAAAAGATTCTCAACAAGAAACTAGAGGGACCCGGAAGAAAATAATAAAACAAGACCTAGTCAGAGGATAGGGGGTCTCATCATGAGCCAGACTATTAGGTCCATGGGTACCTAGCAGTATGACACTGCCACCAGTTGGTTACCACGCCAGGGCAGTGACTCTTGGCTGCATGGTCAAGGGAAAGGGGGTCTCATCAAGAGCCAGCCTTTCATTTCTGTGAAAGTACTTGTGGGTAATGCTGCCACCACTGGTCACCACACCAGGGCAGTTTCCCCTAATGATCTCTTGAACCAAAATAAAAAGAAAAACAATAAAAGAATAAGGAAATAATGGGCTTGGAAAGAGTGCATCTATGACAGGTATAGCTCGCCTTCTACAAAGGCACCCACAAATAACACATTGCATCCTTGGCCCTCACTACACCCACATGCCCGGACTTCCCTTAACCACATCACCCACTCACATGGTTTTTGATGAGGTTTTCTTCTGGGAACTCACCTTTTCCGATGGACACTAGCCCAATAGAACATTTTGTCTTTTCCTCCAGATTTGTATAGCAGGCTTGTGTAATGTCTTTGAGCTATTGACAGATGTATTAGGGATTTTATGCATATGTTTGATAATATTAATGATGAAATGTGATTGACATTGTTATGATCCCTGTGACTGATGAGCCCATGGAGGGCATAGCTTTTGATGTGCAGGACCATGCTCGACGGACAGGTACCATTTGGACCGGTACACATGGGGAGATGATCATTTCGGACCTCCATGGGGCTGAAGATCCCACCAGACGGATGTTGATACCCCATCAGGGGGCAGAGACAGGGTAGAGGATGATCAGAGACTTTTCACTAGACAAGAAGAGAACGTTCCACCAGAGGCACCCTGACATTGCTTGGCCTAGGGGGATTGACCCACTTTCAGAGGGACATTGTCTCTATATGGCCCAGGATGTCACCAAGAGGCTTATGACATCATCTTGAGCATGTTGGCAGATGGGCAAGACAGTTGGCATGTGTGGTATCTTGGAGGAGCCCAATGAGGGCTAACGTCTTGCTTCAGGAGGCTAGATTTTCCTTGATAGGGGCTAACATCACCCTAGGAAGGGGTGACGTCTTACCTTTTTGCTTGATTAGGGTTTTAGTCTAGAATTCAATGTAAAAACAATATAATTTTGATATTATGGCCTTGTCGACCTTTTTATGACCTAAAACGTAAATTAGGTCATTGCTACAGTATATATTGAGGATTTTGATCCTCATTTCATCATCATAACTCATTCACTCCATAAGGAGGTCTGAAATTTGCACCCTATATTGGGTATTTGGCTGATTAAGTGAGGCACACTTGTTGAAGGAAGACATTTTTGGCATTCTATGGTGTTTCTCTTGAAGGAAGGTGTTACAACTAGTGTTTGCATGGTTATTTCTTGGTGAATTGTAAGTATTTTTCTGCAAAACTTCTTGATTGAATGGTTGTGTTTTAATTTCTTTCATATGTTTATGAATATTACTGAATCAAAACCCTAGGGGACAAGCACACAAGTAGGTCATTGTCTCATGTCCCCTGATAGAGAAATCTTTAGCCATTATTGAGGAAAGAAAGAGCCTAGCCATAGCTACACTCCTATTTCCTCTTCCTCTTTGCTAGTTCTACTATTTTGAAGCCAAGAAGAGTGAGACGTCCCTGGCCTAGGTTTACTACACTAGGGCCCTACTCTTTCTAGGGTTTGTTGAAAGGCCTTGTTGTAGCAACACCTTATCTCATCAAACCCTCTTGTTTTGGTTATATACTTTATTCTTGAGCTAGTCGTTTTTCCAAGAAGGAGGAGAGAGCATGAGGCCTTGTTGTAGAAACACTGGAGTGAGCCTCTCTCCCCTAGGGTTTTGATTTTGAGGCCTTGCGTTAGCAACACCTCAAAACTCTTCCCTCTAGTCCTTGAAATTTTCCATCCTTCAACTCTTGCGTCCTTCACCTTTGACTCCATTAAACCCTAAGGCATTGATCTAAAGTCCTCCAACGTTGAAGTGAAACATTGATCACAACACTCTCAAAAATCTTTGAATTTTAAACCCTAACTACTCTAACCCTAGTTTTTGACGTCATCATTGGTTATTTCATCTTTAATGCAGCAATGTTTTGTTTTAAGAGCAATTCAATGATGGTTTAGGCATTAATTGAATAAGGTGTTGATTGGTTACATTGAATGCTACATTGTTCCAATATTTATTGGTGAAGTATTATAACTTTTCATTGATATTGATAAACATTGACTTCGTCAACATTTATTGCTAATTACTTATATGTATTTATCAGATAGTCTTATGAAGTACTAACCCATTGAAATAGCTTGCACATATCAGTTTGTTGTTGCTTTGTTCCAGGAAGGTACACTTATTTGGGGGTTTTACTTCTTAAATTGGCCTTTGGCCGGACTATCTGTTTGGGTGGTGACTTGTGAAGGGGGAAAACCTTATCTTGGTCTTATTATCCTTTTGCCTCTTCAAAACCCCAGGTCACCGGGGACATCTCCCCTGGGCCTAACCTCCCTAAAGAGAAAGAACCATCCCATTGTGGTGACATTGGGTGGGACTTGTTCCTGTTATGCCAATTTGGCCCTCTATCTCATAGATTTTATCCTATCTACAAATTGTGCGATAACTTAGTCCATTGAGATGGATTCCCAGGGCTCAGAAGGAGTAGGTAGAGGAGTGTACATGCCTTGTTTCTTAGTGGTCAATTTTGCAATAGAACATGTATTGCAGGACTGGATATACTTGCTGACATCATGTTAAAGTTTTAGCCAGTAGAAATTTTGTTGCATCACTGCCACTGTCTTTTCCATGCCAAAGTGTCCTGCCACCCGACTCTAGTGGGCTTCCCAAATCAGCTTCACTCGCTCACTTGATGGAATACAGAGATGGCCCATATGGAACAACAGTTCATCTTGAAGATGGAAATTAGTGACAGTTGTGTTTGCACCCAACATCCGATAGGTGTTGGTGAAGTCAGGATCTATCTCATACTACTGAGGCCATCTGGAGGTCTCATGGATGCAAGATTATAGCACTGTGGTGAGTGCCATGACTGGAGGTCAGTTGAGTAAATAAATGACTTGGTTGGTACTTCATGTATTATACTTGATGTTGAAGTGGAACTAGTGAAAATACGTGGACCACCTCTGATGGCGGTCATTTTGCAGTTTGCCTTATGTCTGCATGAACTTCAATGACTTATGATCAATGTGGATGATTGTCTCCTTCCCAAGAATGTAATGCCTCCACTAGCAGTAGGCTTGCACAATGGAGTACATTTATTTGTTGTAAGTAGGGTACTTACGGATGACATATGATAGTGTCTCACTATGATAGGCCATGGGGTGGCCATGTTGAGTGAGGACTACGCTCACAACATACTTTGAAGCATCTGTCTCGATCTCAAAGCGTTGTTGCAAGTCAAGTAATGAAATCACTAGGGTTGAACACAAGCGTTTATTCAGATCATCGAATGATTTCTACTAGGACAACCCCCACACAATTTTTCCCTTACCACCACCCTTGGTTATTTGGATGAGAGCCCATGCAATATGGGAGAATCCCAACATGAACCTGCAATAGAAATTGGCAAGGCCTAAGAAGCTCTAAATCTCAGTGAGCGTGGTTGGTGCTGGTCATTCATGGATGACTTGGATATTGGTTGGATCAACGTGCACACCATGTGCATCAATATTGTAGCCTCGGTATTGGACCATGTCCATGTCGAAGCATCATTTTTTCAAGTTGGCATATAGCTTGTGTTGCCGGAGAGTGTGTAGAACCTGTTGAATATGCTACAAGGTTTCTGCCCAAGTCTTGTTGTAGATGAGGATGTCATCCAGATACACCACCACAAAGGAATCAGTGAAAGGATGCAAGATATTTTTCATCATCCTCTTGAAATTTGTTGGGGCATTTGTCAAACCAAAGGGCATGACCAGCCATTCAAAAATACCTTCTTTTGACTTGAAGGTAGTTTTCCATACATATGTCTCCTTTATTGGGACCTAATGGTAGTCAGACTTCAGATCAATCTTAATAGAGTATTTGGCCCCCTTGAGTTGATCAAGGAGATCGTTGATTCGAGGAATCGGGCACCGGTTCCTGACTGTGATTTTATATAGGGCTTGGTAATCAATGTAGAGTCGTCAAGTCCCATCTTTCTTTTGCACCAGCACGATTGGGCTTCTACAAGGTAATGAGTTGGGTTGAATGTGCCCCTTGTGGATCATTTCTTGGATCTAATGCTTGATCTCCTCATTTCTAGCAGAGAGCAACAATAGACTAGCCCATTGGGTAGTGGTGCGTCGGGGCTCAGATCGATGGGATGCTTGACCTGACAGTGCAGAGGTACCCCAGTAGGTGATGAGAAGATGTATTTGTATTCTTCCATGACCCTATCCACTTGCTTCTGCTGCATGGAGAGGTCAATCGCAGAGGCCATGTATGTGGCTACAACCTTTTGCTCACTTTGAGAGTGAATCATGAAGAAGACAAACTTATCAGACTGAGAAATGGCCTTCTCGCATTGCTTGGCAAAGATCAAGGAAATAGAACTAGGTGGGACTACCTCAAGTATATTGTACATTTTTTTGGTCAAAGTAATAATATACATCATGGTGTTTCCATAAATAAGGTTGGCACAAAAGAACATCACAAACTTCAAGGGGAGCAACATCACACAATACCTCATCTTTGAATGGCTTGATTCCGTATGACACACAACACTTTTGATTGACACGAAGATCGCTTCCTTGACGGAGCCATATGATGGTGCAGGGTTTGGGTGTGTCATTTTTGGAAGGACTAGATGCTTGATGACCTCTGCTGAGATGAGGTTCTTCTGGCTACCGGTATCAAAAATGAAAGGCAACAGAGTGCCTTTCACCCACATCTATGAATGAAATAGGCACCCGCCTTCCTCTGGCTCATCAGGTTCATTAGGTTGGATCTTGGTGGTAGCAACGGTGGCACTGGGTCAATGATCCATCTTCATTTTTCTAGTTCTAACTTAGATTCAAAACTCGCATCTGATTCATAGGATTTCACCTCAGCCACCAATGACTGCTTAGAGCGGCAATCAACAGTGTTATGCCAAGGGATCTTATAGAAGTCGCACCACTTCTCGGTATCTTTCTTCGTCTTCCCATTGTCCTTATTTGCTTGCATAATTGATTGGTTGTCCTGAGGTTTCCCATTTTTTCTCTTTCCTTTGTTCTGCAGGTTGGGGCTGCCCTTTCCCTACTTCTGCTGTGAGGGGTTCCCAGACCCAAACTATCGTGTCTTTTGTTTAATCTTTTTTCACAATTTTGACGGCATATCGATAGGTCATGCCCAAGGATGAGATGTCCAAAAACTCCATTTTTTTTTGGATGTATATATGAAAATTTCCATTGTACTTGAGCACCAGATTTCTCTTAGAATATTTGATACCCAACTTGGTGCACAAGGTATGGAAGATATTGGTGAACTCTAGAATTGTTTGGTCTATTTTATGTCGCGGTGTGGTCCATCTTGTATACAAGTCATCATAACTTCCAACAGGGTAGTATTGTTTCTTAATAGCATCCCTAAATGAACCCCGAGTGGGTGAAAATACAATATTGTGGATCCCTCTATTTCCTTTTTCTTACAGAAAGTATCCCACCGATCTTTAACATGGGGGATGGCCTTGAGTAGTGAAAATGTAATATTTTCTCTATCGGAAAAGTTGTGGATAGAAAAATACCCTTCTAGAAGGTTTAACCATTTATCTATGATGTCTGCATCTATTTTACCTTCAAATATAGGAATATAAAAATTGATATGTACCTTGAAGGAGGTGATGCCTCTGCTTGAGGTGGATGCGTCGCTTGTCGGTAGTCGTCGAAGGATTTGTGAAAAGTTGTGCATCATCTCTTTCCTTTGTCGCTTAAGGGCTTCCTCGAACAACATTTTGAAAGGATATCATGTCTCGACATCTTCCTTTTCTCCTACCATGGAGTGTTTCTTGGGCATGCAAGAGCATTTTTCCTCAAGAGAAACAAGCTCGAGACCCAACTCTCTATACCCTGACTATGTTGGATGTAAATTCTAACCTTGTACAATGTCTATTGTAAACAGATATTCAGAAAAGAACAGAAAATATACAATGGCAAATACAAACATTACACAGAGATTTTTCCCCTGGAAACCCAAACCGGGAAAACCAGCATATATTATATTCATTCATTGTGTTACATTGTTTACAATACAATATACATATAGGAGCCAGGGGCATCCAAAACCCTAACCCAATGACCTAGATTAGTCCAAAACCCTAATTCCTTAACCGAAAATAGAAAACCATCGGCAAAAACCATGTGTCGAAAAAACCACCTAAATACATGACACGTTTCCCGAGGTAGGTGTCACATTTCCCAAGGCAGAAAATCCAAGGGGTTACAGGGTTACATAGTCAAAAATCTAGGGCAAAAATTCCCATGGATCCTCTACACCAAGAGAACTTCTCCCACTTGTTGTTTTCTTTGCATACAAGGGGTTACAGGGTTACATAGTCAAAAATCCAGGGTAGCAATGCCCATGGATCCTCTACACCAAGAGAACTTTTCAATGCTCATAGATTTTGTTAATGAGTCTGCAACATTATTCAAAGTGTCCACCTTCATCAGTGATACTTTCTTTTCTTCAATCATGTCTCTCACAAAGTGATATTGAACATCAATGTGCTTTGTCTTTGAATGATAAGCAAGGTTCTTCGCCAGAAAAATTGCACTCTGATTGTCACACTCTATCCTTACAGCTTGTTGTACCAACCCAATACCTGAACACAATATTTTTAACCATACTGCGTCCTTACTTGCATGAGTGGATGCCATGTATTCAAATTCTGTAGTTGAAAGTGCCACTACAGCCTGTCTTTTTCTCATCCAACTTATTGCTCCTCCAAACAGGTTAAACACATACCCGCTTGTAGATCTCCTACGATCCAAATCTCCAACCCAGACTGC